>CM076571.1:403009640-403113712 GCA_034641835.2 Pinus albicaulis | reverse complement strand
CATAGAAGCCGTCCATCAAGGAATATATCTCACTCCCAGCACATTCATCGATGATTTGTTCTATGAAAGGAGTGGGATAGTTGTCTTTAGGACAGGTGTGATTAATATCGCGATAATCAACATAGACTTTGATAGTCCCCTGCTTCTTATCTATAGGGACAATGTTGGAGACCCATTCTGTGAGGGGAATCGGGTAAACAAAGCCCGCGTTCAGAAGTTTTTCAACTTCTTCTTTGATGGCAGTGGCTTTACAAGGGTGCACCAGGCGTAGGCGTTGGTGCACGGGTTTCGCACCAAGATAGGTAGGAATCTTGTGCACTACTATGGTGGGATCAATCCCAGGAATTTCCTCATAAGACCAAGGGAACATGTCTCTGAATTCTCGAAAAATATTGGTATAGACTCGTATCTCATCAGGATAACAAGTCACTCCCACATGTATATTCTCAACTATCCCCGGTTTAACGAAGATGTCGATTGGGATGGTTTGAGTGATGTTGCTCAGGTTTCCCTCTAAAAGCACCTCATGTGTCAATACGGGCGTCTGGAGAGGTGGAGTGGGAACCTAAGATGCAAAAAGCTCTAGAAAATCTGACATTGCCCCCAAGCTAGGCATGAACAAGGAACGATGATGTCCATCGCTCCAAGGCAGCTCCTCAAGAGATATTATTTCTGCAATGGCTTCATCAGAAGGAAAAGTTTGTTTGAGAGGATTAGGCGAATTGGCCTGACCTAGCCAGGGGGATTGAGAATATATTTCTAAAGCCATGCTCAAACGAGCATGCTAAGGAGGGGGAGGATCAGATGCGGCGATGATTTCACAGTAGCTAATCTCTACTGGAGTTAAGGGCATCGATTCTCCAAACTTAGTCACCTACTCAGGCGTAGGGATGAGCCATGGGTCGTCAGACCTAGAGATCATGTTAAATTGAGTGGTGTGCAGTGGTGGTGCGGGAAAAATACCCATGAGGATGGGGTCTTTGAAGAGACCGAGCCCTACACTGTCAGGGGGATTTTGGATCTGATCCATGTACAAAACGTTGTTCTCGGAGGTGGAGGTGAAGAAGGACAACTGATCCACAGTAATGATTTTTCCCTCGTGAGGGAACTTAATAAGTCGAAAGAGGGTGGACGAAATGCATAACATGGCATAAGTCCAGCTGCAGCCAAGAAGTATATTGTAGTTAAGCTTGGCGTCAACCACTTCTACTTCTACGTTGATTATCTTCCCCTGTAAAGTAATTGCTAGACTCTCGAGAACACCCGGGGGTTTGGATTCCCGACCACTGAATGCCTCTAGGGCATTAGGAGATGATGAAAGGGACGGAGAGCCAATGGCCTTCCAGCAAGCGGATGACATGACACAGGTAGAAGCACCTTCATCCACAACGGCCCTATGGATGTTAAGACTATTGATCCCGAATTGAATAACAAGAGCAATCTGATGCAGAAGTCGGGGGGTGAAATTTTCTAAGTCAAAGGCGAGAAGACTAGAATCGGCGGGATAGATTCCACTGATTGCAGATAATAGAGCTTTTTGTTGCGAAGGACAACTTTGAAGAACTTCCAATGCAGACATGGCAGAAGGCGCTTGTGCGAGATCCTCAACAATACTGTAGTGCTGAGCGGCACGGGCATTCGGATTGTAGGAAGACTTTCGTAAAACACCTTTAGAAGGTGGCCTCACAACAGGTTCAACAGTAGGCTTCTCAATTTCCAACAAACTGGAGACAGGTGGGGGAGGTGGACCATCCGCAACTGCCTTCCCCGGTGCCTGACGCGATTTGTTGTAATCCTTTGAATGCGTAGCAATAGAGATAGGTGCAGCACCATTAATCATAAAGATCTGGGACCCAAATGGTGCAGGTGGTGAAGGCTGTTCAACCATCTGGGTCTGCTAAGACGGGAACGGTTCCTTAAGAACTTTCGGAGACCCTTTGGAGCCTTTTAGAAGTTGACTAACTTCAGATCGTCGTGGAAAATCTTTTGTATAGTGATATCCTTCACAAATGAGGCAGGGGTACTTCAGTTTGCGTTGGGAGTCGTCCTCGGTACGATGTTTGGACGCTGGCTTTGGGGCGTTGGATTTAGATTTTCCTTTGCCCTTATTTTCCCTTTGGAGGCCTTCTCTGTAGGATTGGCCCGAACGGCATTAACCTCCGCAGTTTTGCCAGAATCGGTAGGGGCGGGAGAAGCAGAATTATTGGATGAGTTGGACTTCTGCTTCCCATTTGAAGATTTCTTCGAATTCTGAGACACAGAACCGATAACACCATCCACCGCAGGGGTATGTGGAGCTTTAGATGTTCCGCCGCGCAGACCTCAGTAAATGTCATCTGGCGTGCCGGATTGTGAATATACCAGATCCGGATATTAGAGCCATAACATGGCTTGCTCTTGATCACACACACTCCATAGCAATATCTTGGGTGATTTTGTTAACGAAGGAGTGGTGAACAATGTGTTAGTATCGATCGGGTATATAGAACTTGATCGATCTACGAAGAACATTGCCACTCATGAATGTATGATCGAAATGGTGTCACCTTCAAGAATTCGGGAGGTGCGTCCGAGCCGTGGCAGTCGATGGCCAAAGTGAGTCAAAAAATCCATGGCTAGGGTATTGAAATCTTGGAATATGCCACGGGGTAATTCAATATACCACTTAGCTACAGCACTAGTCAAAGTGCGCTGGAAGAGGTGTAGACGAACTGAATCATCCACCCAAGAGTTAGACGAACACCAAAGATGGTAGGTCATCACATGAGCTTGGGGGTCCTCCCCAGCTTTACCCTCAAACTTGGGGCAATCACCGGGCACCTTGGTAGGAACCGGAGGCCAATAAGGATTATGCAGAATTGAATCATTCGTTAATTTCGAAACATCCTATAACTCCAAGGTAGTGAGAAACGGAAATGGTAGATTGGATGGCATACCTGGCCCTGGATAAGGACCATTACCTGTACTCCACACTGGTTGGGAATATCCTTGCCCCCATGGGTTCTGTCTGGCAGGATTCTGACCGTAGGGGATATAGGTGGTATAACCAGCCTAATTCAGTTGCTGGTAACCAGCGTACGGGGGTTTGTAACCAGAGCATGGACCCTGATTATGAGTCGACCCTATGTAAGCATCATTTGGATTCAGCTGTTGAGAATAGGTGTAGCCGGGTTGTTGAGGACGATAGTTAGAACCTTGGAGCTGGCTATAATTCATTCGGTATTGACCATGGGAATAGTAGCCACCTTGAGGTTGAGTGGGATGCTGATAGGTGGGACCCTGCTGAGCCTGATAATTAGGGTGCAGCAGTTGATTTGGCTGTGGCATCGAATAATTTGGTTGTTGTGCAGGGTTGATAGGATGTGCAGGTTGGCCTGGTTAAGCAGGCTGACCTGGCTGAGCGGGTTGCCCTGGGTTAACAGGTTCAGCCGGTTGCGCAGCTTGACCTAGATGTTTAGAAAAATCAGGTTGTACCGGATAAACTGGTTGGCCTGGGGGTGGAACACCAGGTTGTGCCGGATAGACCGGTTGGCCTGGTGGAGGAATGGAGCCAGGTAGTGGCTGGTAACCAGTTTGACCTGTAGCAGGACCATAAGATGGTCCTGGCTAGTGTGCAATGTTTGGATTAATAGGATACTGAGGTTGCATGGGTTGGGAAGGTTAGACTTTCCCCCCAGGACCATATACCGGCCCCGGTTGATACCCCGGCTAAGGCTACATAGGTTGACCGGAAGGGTTGTAATATTGTCCTTGCGGACCGTACGATGGCCCTTGCTGGCCTGCAGGATAGCCTTGTAAAGGATGCCCCTGCAGGTCATAAGGATAGCCAGGCTAGCCCGAAGATTGGCCTTGAAAAGGTTGCCCTTGCGGGTTATAAGGATTTCCAGCCTGGTTATAGGGTAAACCTTGAGCATGAAGGTGAGCCTCAGGAGCGGGTAAATGTAAAATGTCCCCGTGCTCATCATACTAATATGGAAAAGCATACACAAGTGTACCATCCTATGCATAATGCGAAAAATACGGGCGGTTGGGATCTTGAGAGTTTTTTCCGACCTCGGGGTTCGGGTGTTGTAGGGACAACTGATACTCCTCCAGAGAGATGTTCTCTGGCATAGCAGTCGCTATGTAGATGTCTTTAGGAGGCGGCACAACCCTTGCAAAGTGTGCCGTGACAGCGGGTGCAGATGCGGCCACAAAAACAGTAGGCATTGGGCATGGAGGGTACAGAAGTAAACTGAGGAGATGATGTAACGGGCCTCCGTGGAGACATCCCAACGAAGGAACAACCGGCCTCGTAGAAGGAGTTGATACCCACATAGAGGCAGCGGCGGCAATGATCTGACTGAAGGATCTATACCCGATGGGTAATGAGGGACCAGGTGATGACATAACAGATGGTTCAGGGTTGTCTTCTGGAAATAATCTCCAAGGAAATAACTGGTAATTTTCACCAGACGTAGGGATTTCCTCGCTGGATTCATTCATGTTTGAGCCTACCGCTAGATCTTGTAATAGATGGCGAGGACTAGGAGAAAAAACAACAGCTATAAAAGGCGAACCTGATGTAAGAGAAAGGAAATCTGCCCCTACTCTTAATTCAGACCAAGGGTCGGAAAAGGGCCAATTGAACTCAACTGGTCCCCCAAATGGTTGCTCAACAAGAACCGGTCCCCCGTCAGGAAACTCGGAAACAATGGGCTACTGAGGTTCAACAGAGGGTTGGGAAGCCTCTGATGAATCGTCCGTATATGGACTACCAGTAGACGAAACAAAAGGTTCTGCCACTGTGGTAGCAACGACAAGAGAAAAAGACCAAACACACACATGGGCTGAAAAAGAGTCAAGACAAACAATCAAATGGCCAACAAGCAAAATCTAACAGGGCGTGTGATCGCGGGTGCTTTGTTTTACCACATTGAAACTTTAGAAACTTTATCGTTTCATGTTTTAAGAGTCGAGAAACAGTCGAAAAGGTGGCTCTATCTCTTTCAGTTTTGAAGCAAGCGTGAAAGGACAAGTGCTTGGTGATCCTTTCAAATTTAAAGAGTCATAAAAGATCAAATGAATACTCAGGAATACTAGGGAAAAGGTGTACCAAATAACCGTGAACTGCAATATACACCTTGGTTTCAAAATGAAAGAGAAAATAGCCAAGGACTTAACGTATGTGCAAGAAATCTCCCCAAATGTTGTGTCCGGTGTATCAGGGGTATAGGGCACCAGAATCGGCTTCCTGTGGATAAAGGATAGAAACCTAGTGGGGTCTCCCTTTATATACCCAATGGTACAGGGAGCACAAGTCCGTACTAGTGTTGTCTAAAGCCAAGAGGCGAACGACAGCTACTAGGTTTTAAGATGCCAAAACACGTCTCTAGCCTAGACCTCTAAATGTGTTTCATTAGATTTCAACGCTGACTTAGTGTAAATTGAGTAAATTTTAAAGTTTATCTTCGATTACGTTTCAGTTTTCAGGCCCTAGCAAATGTAATGTCTCAAAATCTCCTAAATGCACTCTATATTCCACAGTATATCAATTCGTTCGATGAAAGCTATTTATGAGAGAGTTGAGAGCTTTTCACACAATAACGAAATGAACAGAAAACAACCAATGATGTCTCTAATGCAGCTAATGAGAACTAAAAAGATTTTCGTTCAAAGTTACCAATCACTAATAACACCGAAAAGATCTAATTCACATTAAATAATGAAAATCAAAAGAGATTTTTTTTTTATATTTTTAATATTTCAGAGCAAAGTGCGCTAAAAAATGAAAACTAATGCAAGAAAAATTTGAGAAATGATGACAAGAGAGCAAAAAAAAATCAAATTTCACCCAATGCAAATGTACA
The DNA here is from genome assembly GCA_034641835.2 of Pinus albicaulis. NCBI lineage: Eukaryota > Viridiplantae > Streptophyta > Pinopsida > Pinales > Pinaceae > Pinus > Pinus albicaulis. The sequence continues at coordinate 403,107,863 of CM076571.1, read as the reverse complement.
ATCAGACCTCAAATCAACAAAAAGTCCCTCAAAATGAAAATAATCCCAAAGACTCCAAATGAGCTGTGTAATCCAGGCCCAAAACGAGACAAGGCAGAATTCAAATGAAGAAGAAAAAAATCACTCAAACAACACAATGAGACAATAGAAAACCACCAAACCAATGTAAAGAAGCAATCAGAAGGTTGATTGAACCGATAGAAACCGAAAACTCCCAAGGGAGTCTCGACACATAATAGCACCTAGATGACCTAGGGCTAGAATGCAAAATCGATAGAAATGGGAAAACAACCAAAGGATGCAGGTAACAGTCAGTCAATCAAGGCTCCAAAACATTTAAGCAGTGGAAAAATCAAGACCAAACACACAGATCAGGCTTAGGAAGCTCAGAACTAAGCAAACCCTAGTACCTCATAGGATTGGCGTGACTGTGAGGCTGAAACTAGCGCCAGAGACAAATTGGCGCGGGTGATACACAAGCAACCTGTGCCAATGGGCGCAACTGTCAAGCTAAGAAGCGCGCCAGTCGAGTTTCCCAGTCAAAAATAAAAAAGAGCAAACCAACAAGCAGACCAGTGATGGCCAAGTTATCAAAAACCCAAATTCACAAAAAGAACCAGCCCAAAAGAGCTGATCAAGCAAGGAGAATCAAGAATCGACCGCAAAGACAAGACGATGCTCCAAGTGTTCAGTTTACAAACTAAACCAGAGATTGGCTGAAGCAGCTTTGATCTACTTCGCAATTGCAGAGCAAAAGCATTTCGGAGGCTATCTGGCTAACTTTAGGCTCCGTCTATAGTTTACAAAGAAGAACAACAACAAGCTAACAATCTCCAGCAGAGTCACCAATTTGTTGTGGAGGTAAATTCCCTCTGCGGACAGAGGCGATCCCTACTAGCCTAGTCCGGGTCTAGCAACAATCGTTCACGATATAGTGCAGGTTCCTAATTGCAAATAAACCAACTAGCGATGAAGTCTTACCTGGAATCCAACGATGTGGCTTGTAGAAGAGGTAGTGCTCTCGTTCCTTAGCTCTGGCAGATCATGATCCCCATGATCTCCGTGATAGGACACCTGCACATGCGAGAAACAAAACAAACGCAAGCGTAAAATCTAGTAGATGAAACTATATGTTAGTCGGAAAGGACATAACTCATCATCATAAACAATAACATGAGTGGAACCATAACCAATAGTCGCTTATTATTAATCAATCAAAGGAAGAATACAACCATAGTTCTGGTGCTGAATTCTCCTTTGGCGGGTCGCCAGCAGAACACGTCTTGAAAAGCCTTTCAAGGATGGGACAAAACTCTCTCTTCGGATCTTAACAATAGTCTCCTTGCTTGGATTTGGCCTTAAGGCAATTATGGAGGCTCTTGTAGCATAAGGCTCTTGGGAATTTGGGAACTTGAAGACTAGCTTGCAATGGAGATGGGCAAGCTTTTATAGATGGAGGAAGGGGAGTTGGGATCCCTATAATCATGGGATTGGCCCTATCCTCAAGGAAGCTTCCATGAGAGGTGGAAAACCGCTTCCTCTACATGGAAATCCGGAGCCAAACCTCCCAACTCAAGATAGATACCAGTTCATGAATTGGTTAGGACGAAACTTCCGCCATTTATTTTTTAAAAACACTCCCCAATTAATACGCGAGTGCGACTGGGACAAGTGCCACCGGGCGTGACCTCAAGGATTTTCCCATCGACTGCCAGGTGTCTAATCGTGTGCCCGTGCAATGCAAAAAGGGCCATTTTTAAGGTTTTTCACAAGGAGATGTCTTCAGTGGCCATGAAAGCTCTTCTTCGCAGGGATGTCGTGAGTGATTTTTGCCATGTCACCGCTCATAGGTCACGTAATGAGCCCATGAGCCTCCAATGTGCGTGGACTGGGAATGCAAAAAGATCAGAAATTACTGTGTAACAATGACTGATACAGATACAAGAACTAGCTTGAGGAAGTAAATAGTCAAAGTTGGATATAGAAGAAATGAAATATCATTGATATATAAAAGCATAATGTACTTTGTCTTTTTATTATAAAGTTTGATTTTCTGGAAAATTTTCTATTTTGAAAGTTTAGAAGATTCAAAATAAAAGCAGAGATAACTGGTTCTTCCGAAAGGAATCGCCAATTGTGGCCAGCAACAACCCCCCTTCTTATTTAGTATTAGTGATAATACTAAATAAGAGGGGACCCTTAGTTAAAAAATCTAAAAATCAATTAGTACTTGTATTCTTTGTTCAATAAAACTTAATATCATAAACTTAGGAACATACCTCCTGAAAAATATAAAAAGCTTAAGTTTTATGATAAGATGGAATAAAATCATTCCTTAAAGGAATATCGCATCACAAAAAAGTAATGGATATCTCGTTACAAGCAGAATTCTAAAATTGCGATATTGCGATGCGAAACTATGCATGAAAAATATTCATCGCATTGCATGTCTCAAATATTGCTTACGCTAAAAACCTCAAAATCACCGATATGCGATGGCACATATCGCAAATCGCATGTCGCAAAAATATGTTAACGGATGATTGTCACATGTTCCACCTCAGTGATATTGCGACGTGCGATACTGCGATATTGCGATATTGCGATATTGTGATGTGCGATACTGCGATGTGCGATATTGCAAAGAAAATCGCAGATCGCCTTATCGCAGGTCCTTAAGGCTTGTTGTACGAAGAAGCTTTCTCCATAAATCGAGATCCCGTTATGCGCTTTAATGTTAATCAATGATTTGGTTGTCAATCATTAATGAAATTTGGTTTTGTTGTGATCGAAGAGCAGTTTCACGTAAGGTGGTATATTTTATACGTCTTCAACATTTAAAACTTTCTCGTCACCTTTTTCTTATGATTATTCTCACTTAATTCTTAAAATGTAGGAGTGAATAATAGAGAACTATACAAAGCAATATTCAGAGTATAATGGGAAAGAAAGACAAGGCTCTGAGTTCTGAAGAGAAAGAAATGACTCCCTTGTATACAGACACCACCTATAATAAAGACGCTGGTATTACTACTTGGGAGGGCATGTATAATCTACTTGAGGAAGAAAACCCCAGAGTAATGGAAGTTACAGCCACTGCAAGCTCACATGGGTCATATAAAGTGTCTATTACAGAGCTAGCCTGCTCATTTTTGCACCGGATAGCAGCAAGGCCTAAAATACTTCCATACACGGACATGGTTAAATGGATACTGGACAACACAGATATTACAAACAGATAGTTTAAGACTAAGGGTCAAGAACGCATTGGTTCATTTACTCCACAGGATTTGAGACTCATGTATCATTTTCCAGAGCCACAGGCGACTTATAACAAATAGTTCATGGAGAATTTTGCCAAAGAAAATGAAAACTTGGCAGAATGCACCAAGGATTGCTCAAGGAGAGCTGAACCACTAAAAAAGGATAAACACGGTATGTATAGTACTGGTTCTCTCACTTCTCCATATTTCTTTGCTGCTGCTATGCTCTGTAGGATTTTTGGAAAGCCAGACATTAATAAATTTTCATCTGAATGGCTACCATTATTGAATGTTGCTGTTAATGCTACTATTGTGGATTGGGCTAACATATTATCTGACAACTTAGCCACAACTATTTTGAATTATCGGTCCAAAAGAACTGTTTCTCAGAGAATTTATCCCCCTTTTTACTTATCTTCTTATGTAATGGATTCAATATGTTATGTTTCTAAGTTTCCTTTAATGGGTTGGAAATGGACAACTCAAGATCCCCTACCCATTTGTGTTTATCACAAAGAATTGCGGGATTCAAAGTTCATTCCCTATTTTTACAAGATTTGGCATGGAATCATGTTGCCCCTGTACAGAATGTTATATGATAAAGACGCTCCAAGTTTTTCTCCTGAAGCAGAGGTAGACATACTTCTTATTGCAAGATGGTTTGGAGAAGAGTTGTTTACATATGTTAGGGTATTTGGAAGTTTTGCTTCACCCCATGTTTTACCTTTGTATGTCCCTGACAAACTCATAGCGCGATAAATTGCTTATCAAACCTGTGGAGAAGGAGGTTTGACTAAAGATTTGAAGGAAAAAAAGAAGGCTATCTGGCCACAATTTCCTGTGGCATGTGGGGCCTTTTCACTATTTGATATTGGTCATGCATTTAAAGAAGCAAACAATATTACATGTTTACATTTGTTCAAATTTCCAAGAATACCATTCGACCCCTATGATATTGTTAAAAATTTCACTACTGCAGTCAAAATAAGAGTATTTTCTAAAGAAGATGATATTTTTGATGACATGTTCCAAGGAAAAAGCACACTTAGAGAGGTTCTACATTCGGCTCAAATACGGTTTCCCCCAGCAGAATTTCAAGAATTCAACATATATAGAGAAAGGAGGTTGACTACTATTCCTTTGGATAAATTACGTTTGGAACCCGTAAGGGAACCAACTCCCAGTATCAGTCTTAGTGGAATTTCAGGTACAGATAGGTCTAATTCTAAGTCCAGGAAAGAAACCTTTGAACACTCTAAGAGGTTTGACAATGATCATGATAAAAGTGAAGGGTCAGTAAGGGATACTGCCCAGTCAAAGGAACTTTCACAGCAACGGGTTTCAACCTCTCCACAGTTAAATCTCCCCCCTCTCATTATACAACAACCATCAGTCAGAACTGAGTTAGACAAGGAATGGGAGACATTCAATGAATTGATTAATATTGAAGGACAGAACACACAGACACCTGTGAGTAATATACAGACAAAAAAAAATATAGTCACAGGAATAACTAGAAATGTCTCGGAAACAGAACATATTCCCATTACCCCATCCTCTGAACTCGTGCTCAAAATAGAGGAAATTCCTCCTCTTGATGTATTCTATAGTCCAAAATACAAGGTAGTGGTAATAAGACAAAGAAAGAAAAGAAAATTGGAAAATGCGCTCTCTCATGATGCAGAACAATTAGATGTCTTATGGCAAGATCCTACTACTGATCCAACTGAAAATCTCACCAAATTATCTCAGATAACAGGAGCATATGCCTCTGTAGCCATTGATAAAGTATCTGAGGTACAAAAATTATTGAATGAAAAAGAAGATCAAGTACAGGTTCTGCAACAACAACTGCAACAAGCCAATGCCAACAATGAAGCACAAAAACAACTTGGAAAATTACAGCAAGACTTCCAACAAATGCAGATAGGAGATCAGAATAGCTTGGATGAAAAATAGAAACAACTACAGGATGTGCAAGAGATGCACAAAGATTATCCCAAGCTTACAAAATTTATCATAGAGTCTATTTCTTTAAATGACCAACTACTGCAGCAACAGGAAATATTATGCCAAAGAATATTACAATGGAACTCTTATTGTGAAGAAAGTGATAAAATCACTAATCATGTCGTAGAATTACGACATGATTATGATTTAATTGATAAAAGACTTACTGACTATTTAGCTTGGCAAGAAACAGAGGAGGGGGAAAGAGCAGGTGCACCAATAATCAATGAAAATCACAAAGTAATGCTCTTTAATAATTGGGATGCACAAATCAAGAAAGGATAGCAAGCAGCAGAAGAAGTAGTCACAACAGCAAGCAACATTATTGATTGCATAAATTAAAATTTGCACGAGGCAAATATGATCTTTGAAACTACTCCAGGATACCTACCGAAAGCACAACAACTACAAATAGACTGGAGACAGAAGGCTCAAGAAAAGGCAGAATCGATTAAAATATTAACAAAGTTAAATTGGGATTCTTACTGGGCATGTTTGGTAAAACCACACAGCCAATGCATGACTCTCAAATGTATCATCAATTCTTCCAAGAAGATAACGCCAACTCTTGCCAATTTCTTTTTCACAGGATAGTTGAAATCTGAAGTCGGCCAACCTACTCTTCTCAAATCAATGTTGAATACTTGCAATTTAAAAGAACTCATTCACAAGTAGTTAGTTGTTAAGTTTTAATTTTAGATTTAGTATTAGTTTTTCTTTATTTTTTGCCTAAAAAGAGGACGGTCATTTAAACCATATCCTATATTTTTGTAATAAATTATTTTTAGATTTAGTTAGTAGTATTTAAACCCTTCTCATGCATTTAGAGAAGGGTCCTGAAATTTTTCAAAAACTTGTCCTCAGAACATGCACTTTTGCACCCTCCGAGGAGGTTTTGATGAATGAATGGAATAGGATTTATTGATATCTGCGTTTAATATCTACTACTCATGTTGCACTTTTGTACTCTTAGTGGATGCTGGATTAAGAAGAGACAAGTCATTATTGCTTGAAGCTCATGAGTAGAACTAGTTATAAATGGTACTTTTATCTCTTAACTATTTCTGCCTTTGTGTTAAAGTGGTATTTATGTTCAGTTGTTTATGTATTAATGCTTGAATACTTGAGTTATCATTTGACACTTTTGTACGGCGATAGCTATTTGTTTATGCTTAATATATGGATAGCTTATTATGCGATATGTTTTTCACAACTGTTTCATCTAACTTTTTATACGAAATAGTTTATCTTTATTGCATTCTTTTCTTATAACAGTTGAATGATATTTATTACCAATTTCTATTTGAAATCATTTTAGATCGCATAAAGAAAAGATTACATCCCGGGTTAAGTTTAGAATTAGATTATTTATGTTTAATTAGAATACAATTGCATGTTATAGATTGGAATTAGAATAAAAGCATTTCACTTAGGAACTTTTACAAAGGAAATATCAATTCTTAACACACACATACACATATTGGGAAACTGGTCCCATTATCCCCAGTCGAACCCACTATACCGAACGGAAAAGGAGCTGCCAACCAAGGTCCGGACCGGGTGGGTACCCCCCTTGTTGTAGACCCGATTTTCGAGGCTTCAACAGGTCTCAAGCAAGCTCCCAGAGCATGGTATGCTCGTCTTGATGGATATCTACATCAATAAGGGTTCAAGAAAGGTACTGTTGATAGCAATCTTTATGTACAAATAGATAAAGATAATTTAACAATTGTTGAGGTATATGTGGATGATATAATATTTGGTAGCAATGATGATCGACTAAGTAAGAAATTTTCTACAAAGATGCAAAGTGAGTTTGAGATGTCTTTACTTGGTGAGCTGACATACTTCTTAGGGCTTCAAATATCTCAGCAAGATAAAGGAATATTTATATGTCAAGCAAAGTAAATCAAGGAAATGCTCAAGAAATTCAAAATGGAAGATTGCAAACCCGTCCTTACTCTAATGGTAACAGGTTTCAAATTGAGCATAGACGACTCATCTAAGGATGTGGATCAGATGTTGTACATATCTATGATTGGTAGTCTTCTATATGTAACAGCCTCTCATCCAGATGTTACGCAAGCATTTGGACAAGTAGCAAGATTCCAAGCAGCACCAAAAGAATCACATATTATTACCGTCAAAAGAATTATTCGATATCTAAAGGGTACAAAAGAATATGTCTTGTGGTATCCCAAGGGTAAAAATCTCATTATTCAAGCCTTTACAGATGCAGATTGGGAAGGAAGCATTGATGATCGTAAGAGTACTAGTGGAGCAAAATTCTATCTAAGTGGTTGTCTCATATCATGGGTGAGCAAAAAGCAAACTTCAATCTCGTTATCTACAATGGAAGAAGAATACATTGCAGCAGCATCATGTTGTACTCAAGTCCTTTGGATGAAACAAACTTTGCAAGATTATCAAGTACAATTCAGTGAGCCTATTCCCATATTCTGTGACAACACTAGTGCCATCAGCATCTCCAAGAATCTTGTCATGCATTCAAAAACAAAACACATTCCAATCAAATATCATTTTGTTAGAGAACAAGTCGCTGAAACGAATATCTAACTTGAGTATGTTTGTACAAAATAACAAATTGTTGATATCTTCACTAAACCTTTACCTCGTGAAGCATTTGAATATCTTCGTCAAAAGCTTGGGATTCTCCCAAGTTCTAATTAGATTTTCCTTTTTCAAGAATATAAAGCGGGAGTGGAAGTGTGTACAGGTCTACAGAAAGATTGTGTGTCAGCCGGAGTGGAAGTGTGTATAGGTCCACAGGATGGTTGTGTTTCAGGGGGAGTTACCCTTTGCCATTGATGTCAAAGGGGGAGATAATGTTGAAGGAAGAGGTGTCATGATCGCTGGGGGAGTACTTGTGTTTCCATCAATGCCAAAGGGGGATATTGTTGATCAGCGGTTGTCATTGATGTCAACCCAAGCAGTACCAGGGGCTAACCCAATATTGAATGAGAATTTTGACCTACCAAATTAATATATTCTAGGTCAATAATTATTTTTATGGTTTCTACTTGTCGAGATGTTTCCATTGATATATGGCACACCATGTAATTCTTCACGGTTGGAGAGATATTCATGTTTGAAGTTTGTACCCCAGTTAGTGGGCTAAAACCCCATGGGATTGGTGCATGGGTCATTGAAAATTCATAATTAATATTTTCTAAGCTCCCAAAATCCATCCCATGTTCACTTGTTGAATCCCCTCTCAACTTAAGCATTCATATATATTGTGATCTTCATTTCCTCCTTAGGTAAGGGATTCGGCCATCTGAAATAGGTCATCGTGGAATTTTTGCTCTAAATTTTTTTTAGGATGGCTCAGAAGTGGAAATTTTTATGAGGTGAAGCCAAAATCCTAAGGAAGCTGCAGTAAAAATTTCAAATCAATTTGTGCAATATTTTTGGAGATATGATCTGTGGAAGTAAGGGTTTTTGCAGGCTCCTGAAATTCATCTCAAAGAAGTGACCTTGGTAAATTCATCATAACTCTCTCTCTGAGTATTGGATTGGAATTCCGTAAAAAGTGATGGGTAGTTCATAGTCTGTAATGTTTTCTCAATCAATTTTAGAAGAAAATGAATAAACAGTGACATGTGGCATACCGTACAAGTGAGCTCTCCTGAAACAATCCATAATTAGGGCATTGTGAGAGATTGGGTATAACTCTCTCTTGAAGAATCCAAATTGGGTCAGACCTATGGCATTGGAAAGAAGACTTAGAGGAATACTACAGGACCGAAAATCAGATATTGAGGATACGATTGAACAGAGATACACCGGATTCAATATCGAGCTCCTAGAATGCAAGAAAAAGCTAGATCATGTGTTGTCAAGGATTGCAAAGGACCAGAATTTCTACGGCATAAAAGAAAAACAAGGTGTAGCAGAGGGTAGCATGACAAGAGCAGTAGCCAAGGTGCATAACAACAGCAATAGGTTCATCATATGAAGTCATCAAGTGGGCAGCAATGCATACAATCATTGTAAAGGTATCATTGTACTTAGTCATTGTCAATACATTATTGTACAAATTGTACTAGTGTCTATCTGCCAAGGGTTGAAGAGGTAGTGTTGGGAGGTCTAGGATCATCATTAGGTGGTTGTGTCAAATTTGGGGTTATGGTCTAGTATATCTTCTTCTTCTACACCATTCTATATCATTGTAAAGTGGACCATTTTCCCTGGTACAGGAGTCCATTCTTCTTTTATTCTTCTATAGGGTGGTAGGGTGGTGCTAGGGTGAGTTGTAACTCATTGGGTGTTGGGGCATCCATTCAGTGACTACTGAAGAATCTCGGGCGTTGGAGCGTCCATCCAGTGGGAGCTGGAGAAGAATGATTTTCTAGATTCTAAGAAGTTGGAGCTTTATTTTCAATTGGAGTTGAAAAGAATTATTAGAAAAGCATTAGGTGGTTTTTGTCCTGGAGTGGGTTTCCACCTTAAAAACTGTGTGCATTTGTGTTCCTCTTTTTTACTACTATAATTGTACAAACACTGATAATAATTGAAGATTAACTAATGCTCTAATTGAAATGAATACTGATTCACCCCCCCGTCTCAGTATTTCCAACATTGGTATGAACCTCTACCTTAGGTTGAGGGATCTGTAAAGGACCATTGGTTGTCGAAAGATGCTCTATGGAACCTAAAGAAGGGGGCTCGGGGGCAGACGCAGCGGTAGATTTTTGTACTAAGAGGACCGAGTCTGAAGGTTGAGGTCAACTGTAATGGGTTGTTCAGAGTTCATCATGAGAATATGGTAATCGGAGGTACCAGATGGAGGAGGTTGAGTGGCCGCCTGACCTTTAGGGGGTTGGGTAGCCATGAATCCTCGCCGAGGGAAAGGATTGGTAAACATAACCAGCTGGATAGGTTCATCATTGGGAGGAATCGAAGGGGAGGCTTGTTTTCCTCGCGATGCTACTTGAGTCTCCCACATCTAACACATCTGAGTTAAAAGAGGACAATCATGGGTGTAGTGACCATAGACACCACAACAAGAACAAGGCTTATTCATGAAAATAGGCCTATCGTACTTGGGTTGAGTGCCCTATTTCTAGTTAGTAGTGTTAGGTGCATTCCCTTGGGGATTAGGTCCTGGATTACTGGGGGCAGATTTATGTTGGGTGCCTTTCCTCTCATTTTTGGAAGTAGGAGGATTAGTCACGCCCTACTGTGCATCCACCTTCCCCTGAGGGGTGGTGGATGCAGTTGTGAGGGTTGATAAGGCAAGGGAGGAGGGGATGCTAAAGTTGGGGGAGTTGGACCACCAGGATATGGATATGGATAACAAGGAGGTTGGGTAACATTGTGGTAAACAGGTTGGGAAAAAGTAGAAGGCATGTTGTGTCTTGGATACATGCTACCGGGAGGGGGAAAAGTGCCGGAGGAGCTAGCCCCTCCCTGAGGGAAACCATAACCCATAGAAGGATGAGCGTATGGATGATAAAGGGTTCCAATGATACTGTCGGTAGTAAGGGATTCCCCTGGTGCGTAAATCAGGTCATATTTTAATGCAATCTGGAGAGCAACTTCTTCGGTCTAAGGGAAATGTGATGCGACATATTTTCCAATAGCAGGAAAAATGGATCTAAGGAACCAGTCCATGTAGACACAGTCTTTGAAGGTAAGGGCTCGACATAGGCTCTTTCTTCTTCACCATTTCTATACATGGTCGGATAGGCGGGTAGCAGACGATTGACGAAAAGAGGTCAAAAGTTGTGTACTAGTGTCATAACGAAGGGGAACCTAGAAGTAAGACAGAAAATACTGGGCAAGAGTCACAGAAGTAGTATGAGAGGAGGAGGCCTCATAAACATACCACTTAGAACCTTCTCCAATAAGCATATGTTGAAACAACCGAAGATGGACAGAGTCATCAATAATGGAGCTAGACGAACACCACATGTGGAAATATCGAACATGGTTTGTAGGATCTTCTCCAACAAGACCTTAAAACTTGGGGATGTCGGAAGGGAGCTTGGTTAGCATAGCAGGCCAACTAGCATCATGGCGTATGGGGTCATTGATCAACTAGTTAAAATCGGGAAGACTGAGGCCTGCCATATAAGGGAGCAAGGGAGAAGCTGGGATAGTTCCTATTGTGGTCCCACTAGTAGTATTCCCAACATTAGGACCGGGGCTACCACTAGCGTTAGGTCCTGAACCAGACATGGTGAAGGTGACAGGGGGAGAACCGAGAATATAAATAGAAGGGGAACCCAATGAACCAGAAGTAGAGTTGGAATGAGGACTCGGTGGAGGAATAACTCGAATCCTACGTAGAGGATTAAGTCTTCCTAACGGAAACTGAGGATGAAAGCCAAGAAGTCTCCAGGATAAATGCCATGGGGGCATAATGGTGACATAAAAAACACGGATCACAAAAGGAAGATAGACCAACAAGGGCAAGGAGGTGCAAGATTAAATGACTACAATGTCGAAACAAGGGCAGAGAGGTGTAGGATCAACTGATTACAATGTTATAGTCTTTGCCTGGCGGTGTTAACCAGACGCTTCTTGACTTAGGGTGTCTATGTTATGTGTGTTAATTTTAATTTTTAAACCCAGAAGTTTGTAGAGAAAAAATAAAAAGTTTGTTATATAACTGTAAATAAATCTACAAATAACAGTAAAGGAAACTGAATATAACGGAAAATAAATAGCTAAATATGCATCAATCTAAACCCAAGGAGGCGGGATTCTCAACAAATAGTCTATGGGTGCGCAAAAATCTAATCAAAACACACCAAAATAGCTAGTGGATCTAAATTCAAGAGGGACAATGATCTAAAGGTTAGATCTATTGGAAATAGGTGCAGAAAATAGCAAAAAACCAGAGGGAAAAGTGCTGCAAATGGGGTGGTGAAAGGATACAATCTAGAGGGAAGCAGAGGGGACCCTAGAGGAGGACCAAAAAAAACTAAAAAGAGGTGTTTTCGATGGATTAATAACCAATCTGAAATGGATCTGAAGGGACAGGATCAGATCTGAAAAATGGTTGAACACACTGAAATTTCAGACGACCTACTTCAACTAAACTCCTCCTAGAAAGGTGGAAACGTATTAAAGCCCTAGGGGGCTAGGTTCCCAATTCAACGAGTAAAAACGAGCAATTACAGGTCGAAAATGGGCCAAGATTGAGGTCAGATAACCCTGAATAGAGGCCGAGACGAACCTAGAAAAATCTCAGAAAAATTTCCACAAAAAGTATAGGTCACAGTTTCTGAATTGATTTCTGCAAAGGTTGCAGGTTTGGGGTTGTTTTCTACGCCCTGAAGGTCCAGGTCATAGGTTTTGTCCCAAAAAGTGTGACCTACACTTCCGGAACTCTCGGGAGCAGGTTTCAGAAAAAATTGTCGTCTCAGCTATGGTTGATACCTGTCACCTGCCCAATAGGTGCGGAAACACACAGAAGTTAGAAGTTTTATTGTTTTAGGGTTTTATAGGTTAAAAAAAACATCAAGAAAAGAAAACAAGAAGCTAAAGAAAAATCCTAGTGTTTGAAGTAGCTGGTCATGCAAGGATCTGAAAAACGACAAAGGTCATAATCGTAAACCCTTATGGAGTCACCAGTTGTTAGTATGAATACTAATCGCAAGTGTACAAAAAAAACTCATTTTAGCTATGCATAACAAACAGCCTTAACATCAAAGATGGTTGCCAATTTCTTTAGATCTATAGTTAGTTGACCAAGATACATGCTACAAAGCCTAGATCTATGTAGTAAAAGACACTAAGAAGTAAATAAAAGCAAGATTTTCTCCATGCATCCAATAGACAAGACAAGAATATTTTTAAATAATTTTTGTATTTTTTAACACCTGGGAAGGGAGCATACAAAGATGTTATCAGTCCCCCTTAATGGGATGGGTTCTTGTAAGTCCTCAGCACTTCAGATCTAAGATCTCTCTCTCTTGATGGTGTAGAAAGCCCAGAGAAAAATGAAACTCAAAGGGAGCTCACAAGAAAAAATGGTAGCAAAATATGACAATGATGGAGGATCAAAGTCAGACCAAGAGTATAGATCCAGAGTGATCTTTAGGCAACAAAAGGTAGTGAGTGAATGGAAAAACCCTTCTACTTATAACAAAATATTGAGTTAGTCTATATATTGATGCATAATTAAAATGTTATGAACCAAATCTAGATCCAACTTTTATGGAATATTTTATTATATTTGTTGGAGGGAAAAAGAATTTGAATTTGGTCAAATCCCTTTATTTGTAAATAATAAATAAATAAATGATTTATTTATTATTTTAAGGATGTGATTGAGTAATAATTAAATAAATAATGATTTATTCAATTATTTATAAATTATTTAGTCAAATTTAACAAGGAGTATTATTTAAATAATGTTTAAATAATTATTCGTAGAAAATAATAAGATACATAATGATTTATCTAATTAATTTTCCTGTTTTGGGTTAAATATGACCAGGAATATTAATTAAACTGTTGTTTAACTAATTATTTCTTGACGAAAATAAAACAAATGTGAATTTATTCAATATATCCTCATGGTGTTTCGTGTTTAGACCATAAATAACTTAATAAATTATGGATTACTAAGTTATTTTTCATAGTGAAAGCAATTTTACTTAGGGTAAAATTGATCTTACATGATGTACTTTGGTCCATCTAATAGTAACAGGTTAGATGACCAAAAATTGGTGTAACACCATCCATCTATCTCTTTTAGACTACTTTGATATATCTATCTATCGATCGCAAAATTTGAGGAATGTCATCAACAAATGGAGGGATCTCGGAAACAAAGGGATGGAACTCAAGAACGAGTTCCAATAAGAATCATTTTTTGTTTCGCATAGTAACCTCCCACTAATACGTGGACCCGATTGCTACTTATTACATAAATAATCATTTTAGAAGTTGTATATCTATATTCTATTAGAATTTTTTTTTTCTCTCCATTCTATTTTTACAATGATTCATTGGGAATTAGGCAGATTTATTATCAAATCAAATAGAATAAAAATGTCATTGATTGAATTCTTTTCTTAAATGTAAGAAAAGCATAAGATGATTACATAATCCTCATAATAATTATCTCATCCACAACCATATGAAAACGAAATACTGATCAATTAATTTTAGGTGACCCCAGTATTATCATAAATTTTTTTCCAATATGCAAGGCTCATGCAATAAAATGCAAAAAATTTACCATATGAGAAAAATATATATATCTCTTGGACAAGGGGATTGATTTAATCACTAGGATGAGACCTTCATTTACAAAATATTCTGAAATAGGGTCCTTAAAAAAGACATTCAGTATTACAACCTTCTCCCCTCTCCCCTTCTCCTATTTTTCCTATATGGAAGAACTTTCTATTTATATATGTACAATACAATTACAAAAGCGATTTTGTCCAATAATACCTGAAGCACAATGGAAAGGTAAAGTATTTTATTTATAAAAATGAAAATCAGGCTTACAACCCATTCCCATTCCATCTATCTTTTTTAGGCTACTTTGGTATAGCTATCTATTGATCGAGAAATCCTTGGTATGTCATCAACAAAGTGAGGGAACTAGAATGCCATCAATAAAGGGAGGGAATTTGATCGTGAGTTACAATTAGAATAACTTTTTATTTTTGGCATAGTAACCTTCGACTGATACGTGGGCCTGATTGCTACTTATTGGGTAAAGAATCATTTTACAAGTTGTATATTTTATCTACTATTAGCAATATTTTGTTTTCTCTTTGTTCTATTTTTACAATGATTCATTGGGAAATAGGAAGATTTATTATTAAATTGAATAGAATAGAAACAAAATTGATTGAATTATTTTCTTAAATCTAATAAGAGCATAAGATGATTGTGGAATTGTCAAAATAATGACCTTATGTACAACCATAGGAAAATGAAATTTACTAATCAATTAATTTTAAATCACCCCAACATTCTCATAAATTGTATGCCAATATGCAAGGCTCATGCAATACAATACAAAAAATTACCATATAAGAAAAATACATATATCACTTGGAAAAGGGGATCATTATATTAATCACCATGATGAGGCCTTAATTTACAAAAGATTGTGAAATAGGGCCTTTAATAGAGGAATTCAGTCTTACAATCTTCTCCCCTCACCCTTTCTCCTTCTATTTTTTCTCGATGGAAGAAATTTCTATTTGTATATTTATAGTACAATTACAAAAGGGATTTTGGCCAATCACACCTCTAGCATAATGGAGACATTAATTATTCTTTGATGAAGCTTGATGTCGGTGCATTTTCTTGGCAGTGTGGGTGTCCAAGATTTCATAAATCACAGGGTCTTCCATATTTCGTAATTTTTGTCTTTCCTTCAACTCTTAATATTCTATTCTTTGTATGTAATTCTTCATCTCGATTGTATAGTAATAGAGTTAATTTTCTAGGTAAATATATTGTGTTTGTTTATAAATTGATTTAGAATGTTTAATGCTTATGATTTATTTTTTGAATCTGGAAATGAGACCATTTCTGCAATATTTATGGGGAAATTTTGATACACATGTTTTATGGTTAATTAGTAATTTTATAATTTTTTCCTTGGAATCAATGGTCCAGACTTCTAACTTGGACATTTTTATAGATGATATTAAGCATGGCATCATAACATGCAAACTTCCAAACTAAATGTTTATGCATGTGTAACTTTTTTGTCAAAAAATTTAACATATTTTTCCTCCCTTATATTCATCAAGTTTTGAATCTTCATGCTTGGAAATATCTTGAAAAATCAACATTGATTCCACTCTATACAGGTAGGGAAATTCCAAAGCTCTCACAGTTGGATTTATCCTATGGTACTCTTAGTCAGAGATCCAAATGAGTCGAACTCCTTCCTTCTCAACCTTGTTGAAGACCTGTGCTTGAGATTGAGGGAAGGAAATGAAGGGACTGAATGAAGGAGTGAGCCTAATCGATTCAAGACAATAAACACATGAAGGAGGGGATTTTTCTTTTCTCTTGGTGTGAACCAAGAGGTAGAGCAAGACTTTGAATGATCTCTAATACAACCCCACTTGGATAAAAGAAAGTACATAAAACAAATGAGACCCATGCTTGCAAAAAATACATGACTTAGAGACTATAAGTGATGTCTCTAGCTTCAGTATTTAGAAGTAGACATAAGAAAATAAATTCTACAAAATGTAATTACAACCAAGGGTGAAAATTGGAAAATTATTATATTCATTTTTATTTCCATGCATTATATTCACTTTAAATTACAACCAATCCAAATAAAGTGTATCTTGAATCCAATCTGGCATTTATATTCACGGAAACATTTCTAACCTACTTTTGATATTCTTAACTTGATCAATAAAATTTCACTATTAAACACTATAACTACATCTTGAAACATTGTGAAAATTCTAAAAAAAATGTGAATGATATAATAGCATGAGACACCTATATAAAGTTGAATCAAAAAATTATTTTATAGTGATTAGAGTTTTCTTATGATGAGAAATCCTTTGTCAAAAGTTGATTTTTATTTTCAGATAAAAAAAGAAAAATTACATAATTGTTTTCTCATTTCTTTTATTTTTCCTTACAACCAGGGATGCAATTGCTAATTATGTTACTTTTATCACATAACAACTTTTTAACATGAATCTATACTTTGACTTATCTTTTTTAATTTGCCATTATGCTTTTGTCTCAATCGATATGGGACATTATGGCATTAACATACGTGGACATCTAAATTGACAGATACATAATGCATTAAATTAAAGAAATACATAACAATATCTTAACATAATTGGGCATATAAAATGAGATATGCATAATGTATTAAATTAAACATAAATATGGTTAAAGGATGGAGATGTTCACATTTAATTTTATCAGCATTATTATTTTTATATATAATATTGATGTAAAAAATGTAACACAAATTATATTTCGAAGTTTAATTAATAATTTTTAAATTTTTTAAATATATTTATTTTATTTATTTATTAGTAAGAGTTGAGAAGGATTAAATTTTTTTAGGTGTTAATTTTTTTTTATAGTGCAAAAGTTACAAAAAAAAATGTATTTTTATGATTGCATATTTTTAGAGATTTGATAGATAATAGTTAAGATGACTCTCTTTATAATTTTTCATTGTTTTAATTGTATTTTTGAAAACATAAATAGATTCAACTCCTTAAAATCCCTTAAATACATGGATTAGAATAGCTCAAACATCCAATTCCAACAAATATTTTCTCCATTCAAAATATATCATTTATAAAAAAAGGTCAAAATGTAAAATAATGATAATAACAATAATTTATTTTTTCAATTTCTTTATATAAGATATAGACATTTTATTATTATTATTATTATAAACAACAATATATAATATATGAATTGTTGACATTGATAGAATTTTAAAAGTTGATATAAAATTATATTGTTTCATATGGACATGGAAATATATTTTTTTATATCTGAGAGTCAGAGTGTAATATTTTTACATATTTCCATTGTATTGAGTTGTAATATAAAAAAGTAAAGAAAATATGCTTAGAGTGAGTATGTTTTATAATATTTTTGAGTAAAACAAACCTAGTAGATATATTTGTTTTCTATTTTAATTATAATGGATATTGAATAATTACGCTGTGTACTTATTTCAAAACAACTTTCCTAAATAGCTACGTGTACTATTATGCACCCTTGATTCGAATGTTAGACGATTCAAACAAACTCTACCTTACGATTAAATACAGTTCAATAAAATACAGTTATTTATTAATAAGTTACAAAGAAATTCACACCAAAACTCCATAACTCCTCGCCTTCGTGAGACAACTTCTTGATTCATAATGGTGGATGAAGCCACGAATCTGCACTACACTAACATGCTCCATGCTAATATTGATGTCTCTCGGCACTCTATTACTCCTCCATGCAAATCAAGGTTTCTGAGACCGGATGGCCTTCCAAGGGCCACTCAGAGGAAGTATTCAACTTGGGCTCTAGGCATATCCCCGAGAGCATTCCATGCTTCTTGTTTTACCCTGAGAGCGTGATCAATTACAAGAGAGCCATCTTGTCCACTAGGACAAGGGCCATCCAGTCCCTGGGCTTTATAAGCATACAACAAAGCTTTAACTTCTTTAGGCAGGAATTGTAAGGATGCAGAAGGACCTTTGGTCAGGAAGAGCATGGCTCTTTCTCATTCTTCTTCCGCCTAGGTTTTTCCGTTTTTGGCCGCTGACTGTGAGATCCCTTGATCTTGATAATTCTCCTCTTTCCTTCACCTATTTTCCCTAAAACTTATACAATATCAAATCATAGGTTGAGAGATCGTATATATCTCATTTAATGGCTTAAATAGGAGTTTTATTGGTTATCATTTCATTATTTTGTTTTTGGTTTTCTATGGATGTGTACGAGAGTGGGAATATCCAATAATAATAATGTAATGCTCTGTTTGTATATATTATCACGATTGTTAAAAAGTTTAAGATTTATTTTTAATTTATTTATTTTGCGTTAAAATATAATTTTTTTAAAATATATATTTTAGTTTAACTTTGTTTTAAAATATATATTTTAGTTTAACTTTGTTTTTATAGATAATCCATAGAATTAGCTTATGGTATTGTAATAGAACTTATTTATATGTTAAGAATCTCCGTCATAAATTAGGGTAATTCTAATCTAGTTTCATGTTTTTATGATTTTACTCCTATTAAACGGAATGTTGGCTGAAATTTCTAATCAAAATAGTTGAAATTTGGTTTATGTTATTTAAATGAATATAATGTTGGTTGGAATTGAGTTTGAATTTGTATCATATGAATCTAATTTTAGTCTAAAATGAGTTTGTATTATATGAAGGTAACATTTTGATTGTAGTTTCAGATAAAAATGACACTGAAATGAAAAGAAGGAGTTGCAGCTCACAGGTGAGTACTGCACCTGGAGACTGCACTCAAACTGAGAGAACACTCAGAGTTTACTCTACATTCATGAATGAGGAATTACATCATTAAGTACAACACTAGGAATTAGGAAGTTGCAAACAAACTCCTAAATTGTAGGAACTAATCCTAAACTAAGGAGATACGTTACAACTTGTGTAACCATTTCTCCATTAATATACAATAATATTAATTATTTTCAACTCCCCCCCTTAATGGAGAAAGGATTATCCTGAACTCCTAGCATCCTTCTAAACAATTCAAACTTTACACGCCCAAGAGGCTTAGTAAATATATCAGCCATATTGTCACTAGTTTTACAATATTCAACAAGTATCTCTTTTTACTGTAGTTTCTCTCGAACAAAATGGAACTGAGTGTCGATGTGCTTGGTATTTTTATGAAAAACTGGATTGTATGCAAGCTTGATGGTACTCTGGTTGTCAGTTTTAATGATAGTTGATTCTTTCTGTTCTTCTCCTGCATCGTTGAGAAGTCTTCTCAACCAGATAGCTTCACATGTGGCTGCACACAATGCTTGGTACTCAGCTTCACATGAAGATAAGGCTATAGTACTTTGCTTTTTGCTGCTCCATGCTATGACCCCGGATCCAATGCTGAAAGCGTAACCTGTGATAGACCTTCGATCATCCAAGTTACCTGCCCAATCTGAATCTGAAAAACCTACTAGAGTAACATCAGAAGTGTCAGTGTACAAAATACCATAATTACTAGTACCACTAAGATACCTCAACACACTTTTTGTTGCGACCCAGTGACTTTCGAGTGGTTTCGACATGACCTGGCTCAACATACTAACAGAGTATGCCAAATCTGGTCTAGTTGTAGTGAGATATATCAAGCTGCCAACTAGCTGTCTATACATAGTGGCATCCACCTCTTTAGTGCCATCGTCACTGCTCAACTTTAAGTTCTGCTGCAATGGTGTTGCTGCTGATCTGCACTGCTCCATTCTGAACCTTTCCAGCAAGCTTCTGGCATACTTCCCTTGTGTAAGAAAAGTTTGTCCAGAATCTTTCCATACCTCCAATCCCAAGCAGTAATGTAGATTTCCGAGATCTTTCATCTCAAACACTTGTGACATCTGCTGTTTGATTTCTTTGATCAGATTGTTAGCATCCCCTCTTATGATCATATCATCTACATACAAAGAAATCAAAATGATTTGCCTCTGTTTATTAAACTTGGTATACAGATTTGGATCATTCAAGCTCCTATGAAAGCCATGCTGTACAAAAAATGAGTCAATCTTCTCATACCACGACCTGGGTGCTTGTTTTAAACCATAAAGTGCCTTTTTCAATTTACACACAAGATGCTCCTGCCCCTTTTTCACAAAACCTTCAGGCTGAACTAAATAAATTTCTTCTTTCAAGTCACCATTCAGAAATGCAGATTTAACATCTAGCTGGTGTAGCTGCCATTTATGTTTTGTTGCTAAGGAAATTAGCATTCTAATGGTGTTTAATTTGGCTACAAGAGCAAAGGTGTCATCGAAATCTATTCCCTCTTGCTGTGAGTAACCCTTTGCTACCAGTCTAGCTTTAAGTTTTTCTATACTCCCATCTGCATTTATTTTAGGTTTGTACAGCCATTTGCATCCTATAGGGGTTTTACCTTCAGGCAATTCAACCAAATCCCAAGTATGGTTTCTGTTTATTGATTCTATTTCCTCATACATTGCAACCCTCCATGCATCAGATTTACTTGCTTCTTCATAATTTGCAGGTTCTACAATGTTTAAAATGTTTGTCATTAATGCATAGTCTTTCAATCTGGATGGTAATTGAGTCTTCCTACTCGATCTCCTTGGTAGGGGACTTACCTCAAATCTGTCCATTTCAGCCTTCTCCGGGCTTGCATCATTGATTACATTACCTGTTGCTTCTTCTTCTTGTTTCTGCTCCTGCACTTCATCATCCTCACTGTTTTCTTCCATTAGCAATGGAATGTGCCAATCACTGTTTGAGTCATCCTTTCCTTCTTCAACCTGTTCATGAAATATGACATCTCTGCTTGCAAAAACCTTATGAGTCACGGGATTAAATAACTTATATGCCTTGAACTCAGTGCCATATCCAACAAAGATACATTTCAAGGCTTTTGGATCTAACTTCTTCCTATCTGCCTTAGGTATATGAGCATAAGCTTTTGACCCAAATATTCTTAAATGACTCACTGCTGGTTTGAATCCAAACAATGCCTCAAAAGGGGTTTTGAAGCCTAGACATTTAGTAGGACTCCTATTCTTTAAGTAGACAGCAATGTTAATAGCTTCTGCCCAAAAACCATTTGATAGACCCTTACCTTGAAGCATGCTCCTTGCGCACTCCACAAGATTTCTATTCTTTCGTTCTGCCACTCCATTCTGCTGAGGAGTGTGGGGCACTGTGAACTGTTGAATAATCCCATGCTGCTTGCAGAAATTCATGAATTCTCCCAACCTGTATTCTCCCCCTTGATCTGAGCGGAGAATTTTTATCCTTTTTTCTGTCTGGTTTTCTACCATAGATTTAAACTCTTTAAAATACTGAAAGGCTTGACTCTTTTTACTCAGAAAGTATATCCATGAGAACCTAGTGCAATCATCTGTAAATAAGAGAAAATAATATGCACCTCCTAATGACCTAGTCTGCATAGGTCCGCATATATCAGTATGCACCAGTTCTAAGACATCTCTTTCTTTTCCATTAACATGCAAAGGGAACTCTTCTCTATGCATTTTCCCTACTGCACATCCATCACAATCCAACTTAACATTATGGAAAACAGGGAGTCCATCAACCATACCTTTTCTCTGAAGTAAGATGAGGTCTTGCAGATTAAGATGGCCAAATCTCTGATGCCAGAGATCTTCAGCTATCGATCCAGTTGCAACCATTGCTTGCTTTGTCATACTTTTCACGTCTAACCTGTACAAGCTCCCCACGCGCACTCCTGTTGCAACTGTTTCCATATGGTTATCCTTTATGACACAGTTAGTCTTAAAGAATTGAACTTGCATGTCCTGATCAGTAATCATTGAGACAGAGATCAAATTTTTCTTAATTCCGGGCACATACAATACATTTTTAAGGTGTCTAATGTTACCGCTAGGTAATTTTACCGGAATGTCACCGTATCCTTTGATCTCATATCCACTATCATCCCCTAAATAAATTTTCGACCCACATGAAGTTTCTTCAAGACATTCAAACCAGTCCTTCTTACCAGTCATATGTGAGGATGCGCCAGAGTCGACATACCATATGTCGTCCTCATCTCCCTTTGAAGTTGAAAGGGCACAATCGGCTGTAAATAGTCGAAGTTCGTGGCTATGGTCCTCTTCTTCCTCAACAAAGTAACCCTTATGTTTTCTCTGTTTGTTTCTTCCTTCGTCTGCCTGCCTCTTATAACAATCTTTAATCTCATGACCAGGTTTTCCACAGTAAAAACATTTCTTGCTGGGAAAATTATTAGCAGACATACCTTTAAACGGTCTCTTCTGAAATGTGTTGGCTCCTTTCTGCTGTTGCTGTGGTTGTTGTTGCTGCTGTGGCTTCTTCCCTCTGTATTGTCGCCTTTTCGCCATCAGAGCAAGGTCATTGCTCTGTGATTTCAGATTTTGTCGTCGCTCTTCTTCTTGTAGCAGAATCCCTGTCAACTCTTCAAACGTAGGGGCTTTCTCCCTTGCTGCCAACCCTGTGATGAACATCTGATATTCATCTGTCATTCCATTCAATGTGATCGTGACCATATCTGAATCGGAAACTTTCTCTCCGATATCTCCCAATCTGTCCTTCAAGTCTTTGACTCTCGCAATGAATCCAGCAGCGGACTCATTCTCCTCCATCTTCATCGCAAACAGCTTGCCTTTGAGTGACAAGACACGGTTTGTATTCTGTGTCTGGTATAGGTTTTTAATCATCGTCCAAATGTCAGCGGCCGATTTACAGTCTCTAATATGTGGGATAATATTGTCCTTGACGGACATCTTCAATATGACCTTTGCTTTTGTCTCCCTTTTATCCCAGTCTTGTTCTTGTGCAGCTGATCCTGGTCTCAGCTCACTTCCTGTAACGATCGACCATGCATTTGCGCTTTCAAGTAAACTCTGTATCTTGAATTTCCAGTTGGAGAAATTCGATCCATCGAGTTTGCCAGACTCGTGGAGATACGATTCTATACTGTTATTCATATTGGATTGATAAAAAAATATCTGATCCTCTGATGAATAAATCAACTGAATAATTGCAGGACACACTAAAAAAAATATTACCACATACCAGATCCTGAACACTGTTTTTCCAAACAAAATTTGTACCTTCAATGTGCCACCACCGGGCAAAACCGATCTGCTGCCTCCGAGCAAATCAGGAGCTTCAATGCGCCACCACCGGGCAAGTTCGATCTGCTGCCACCGAGCAAATCAGGAACTTCAATGCGCCACCACCGGGCGAATTCGGAACTTCAATGCGCCACCACTGGGCAAGTCCGATCTGCCACCACCGGGCGAATTCGGAACTTCAATGTGCCACCACCGGGCAAGTCCGATTTGCCACCACAAGGCGAATTCGGAACTTCAATGTGCCACCACCGGGCAAGTCCGATCTGCTGCCACCGAGCGAATTCGGAACTTCAATGTGCCACCACCGGGCAGGGCCGATCTGCAAAAAAAAATAATTGTAGACCTTCCCAAAGAGAAAGAGGCTGGCGCTTCTCAGATTCGAAAAATCCGCGCCGAAATTGAGAGTCCCAGCCCTGGCGCTTCTCTGATGCGAAAATCCGCGCCAAAATGCGCACAAGCACCAGCCCTGGCGCTTCTCTGATGCGAAAATCCGCGCCAAAATGCGTCGAAATCGTAATCCGCGCGAGTCACCAGCCCTGGCGCGCTTTTCGCGTGTACCTCCGCGCCACCCGCGAATTTTGGCGCGTTGGCGCGACTGTTCGCATCAAAACCGCGCCAATGGCGCGACTGTTCACAAAAAATCCGCGCCAACCTTTTCTTCTGCTCAGAGATGATCAGTCATCTGAGACCTATCCTTCAGGTGTTACTGCAGTCCACCTGAATCTACGAAAAAAAAACTTCTGTAAGCGCTTTCGCCACTACAGTTCTGTAATCAATGATGCATCCTAAAAAAAAAGGTTGTCCCTACTCTGAGCTCTGATACCAAGATAAAAATGACACTGAAATGAAAAGAAGGAGTTGCAGCTCACAGGTGAGTACTGCACCTGGAGACTGCACTCAAACTGAGAGAACACTCAGAGTTTACTCTACATTCATGAATGAGGAATTACATCATTAAGTACAACACTAGGAATTAGGAAGTTGGAAACAAACTCCTAAATTGTAGGAACTAATTCTAAACTAAGGAGATACGTTACAACTTGTGTAACCATTTCTCCATTAATATAAAATAATATTAATTATTTTCAACTGTTTCAATGTTAGTAGTCTGATTTTTATTTTTTTTATTTTTTTTCTGTTATATTTTTATTTAAAATATACATATAGTTAAGCAAATTTTTGATCAAATTTATGGGATATTTGGAAATTTTCAATCAAGATACACATTAAGAAACATCCAAAAATAGATATGTCTATTTTATCAATAATTTTGAAGTAGATGTTAGAGATTTAATTTTCAATATTTCAAAATATTATTAATAGTAGTTATAATTCAAAGTTTACTATTTATCTTCAAAGTACTTATGCCCTTTGTACACTATTATTTATTTAATAATAATACTAATAATAATAATTTCCCTATAAACAAGTGTCAAATTTATGGGATATTTCAAAATTTTCAATCAAGATACACATTGATATAGCTATATTACTAAGCAACATCCAAAAATAGATATGTCTATTTTATCAATAATTTTTAAGTAGATGTTAGAGTTTCAATTTTCAATGTTCTAAAATATTATTAATAGTAGTTATAATTCAAAGTTTAATATTTATCTTCAAAGTACTTATGCCCTTTTTACACTATTATTTATTTAATAATAATACTAATAATAATAATTTCCCAATAAACAAGTGTCATGTAGTATCCCTCTTTCAAAATAACTCCCCTCAATTGCCACTTGTAATAATTTTTTTTTAAATAAAATAATTCATATTTATAAGTTAAATATTCAATTAAATCACATAACATATCACATATTGTTTCCTCTGTACTACTAACTAGGTTATAAAAAAACCAATTCCTTTATCCAAACAATTCTCCAAACCTATAATTTTTTAAAATAAAATAATTAATATTTATAAGTTAATTATTCAATTAAATCAAAACTTATGACATATTTTTTTCTCTATACTACTCTTTCCTATGTTACTACTTTACAACATTTCCTTTGCAACATATGGTGCAATTGCTAGTTTTAGATTATAAATCTTTCGGGAAATCACATGAGAATTTTGGGTCCTAAAATTCTCATGTGATTTCCCGAAAGATTTATAATCTAATATGTTATGGATCACAGAAGCTTGCACTCTCAAATTGCTAGTTTATTTTTATTTTAAAAGGTATATATGTCAAGTGCAAGTTGAACACTGAAGGAATTACAAATTGACCTTATATTGGGATATAGAATGAACCTCTAGATTCAATAATTTCTTTTAACTTTTACTATTATCATTATAATTCTAAAAAAATATTTAATTTAATAATTTTATATATTTTAAAATATAAAATATATAATTAAAAATAATTTAATTTTAAAATAAATTTTAATTAACATTAATAACAAATAATATATAATAATAACTCATGGGTATAGAATAGATAATGATGCGGTGTACTATTATGGAACTCTTTGATGTGAAGGTTACTCAATGGAATCTTTTGGAAAAAATCCAACCATGTCAAGGGTTGTTATGACCTAGTGAGGGTGTGATCCGTAGATAATTTTGACTACTTGGATACCCCAAACCCTCAAACAAAAGTTAAACATACAATCATCACACCACTTCACAAAAAGGGACAAATAAATTTAATTACAACCTCTTATTCAATTAGAAATATATGAATTATTTAATATTACTATATCTTTAGTATATAAAGAAAGATATAATTAATTATATAAGTGAGTTGGATGGTAAAAAATATATATTTTAATAAAAAAACGTATTAATTTAAAAATATATATCTTAAAACTATATTATTATTTAGATAGATGTCTTTCGGATTAATCACATCGTTCATAGTGGATCCATCCAGCTCGTTATTAGTTAATTAGTTAAAAAAAAAAAATTATTTAATAAGAAAATTTAGAAGAATGTTAATAAGAAATTTTTATTATAATAGAGAAATAATGAGTAGAGAATAAAAATAAGATTAGAATTTTTAAATTTTAAATTTTATATTATTATTTATTATATTAAGTACCAAGATAATATAAAAAACAAATTAATTAAATAAAGATCAATGAAAAAAGGCGAAAAGGTAGTTAGAATATATATATATATATATATATATATATATATATATATAATAATAAAATAATATAATATAATATAATATAGTATAAAATTTTATTAAAATGAATTTTAAAAAGGGTAAAAATAAATAAAAATGAAGAAAAACCAAGATACTTGAGAAATTATACTAAATAAAAAGAATAAGAAGAGAAAGGAACCACAAATAAAATAAGGACACAATAAATAAAAAAGAAAACAATCAAGACTCTAGGTTACCAATCAAAATAAGGAGAAAAAATCATCTCAAAAGAGCTTGAGTGTTGTTCGTACTCAACTTTCACCCATCATGCCTCTCAATCTCAATAGCTTTCCTAAGCTTCTTATGGTTAAAGTGATCAACCCTATCAATGACTTTGGAGCCCTCTATGCAAACATGGTGATGAGAGTTTCCCACATGCTCCGCGAGGTAAGAAGTACAGGAAAAATTGTGCCTAATTTTTCCAACATGTTCCTCGACTCTCTACTTAATGGATTGACCTGTTTGACCAATATAGAGAGTACCACATAAACAAAGAACCATATAAACACCTTTCATATCTTTAAGATCTATCAAAGCTTGACAAAGCACAAAACATTTCTAAAAATAAAATGTTATAAATTAGAGACTCATTCCACGTTCGAATAAACAAAAATATTTGGAATACGATGAAGTTTCTACACCATTTTGATAACTAACTTTACCATAACCTTAAAATTTCCATTAGTATTATAATCACAACTGCGGATAGTATAAAGTCATGGCTTACGCATATTCGATCAATATCTATCAAAATTTTCATTATTATTATAATCACAACTGCGCATAGTATAAAGTCATGGCTTACGCATATTCGATCAATGTCTATCAATGTCTTTGTTGTTGTGTTCGACTTCACAACAACAATTCCGTTCCTTCCACCTATATCAGATCTCCATCTTCTTTTATCCAAACCCCAATTGTCTGCAGCAGCCAGTACGGTTGTTTGTGTCCATTGGTAGCACACATTTCCCATAATGGCTCAGGAAAACTTGTTGGATTCCACTTTTGAGTTCAGTCCAACATTAACCGGATGCATGGATTGAAAAGCCCTTTCCGCGCCGATGTCGACTGTGAGATTTCGAAGGCGAAAGGGTCAAGGAGAAAATCTTTTTTAAGAGATATTTTTATCTGTAGAAGTAAGAGGAGGACAGAAATCTTTAGAAGGATGAGATGGAAGTTTCTTTCTCAAGTTTTGTAACTATGTCAATATCAGACAAAGAGAAGGAGAAGGACTCGGCACAAGGAAAACCCGACCAGAAGAAGAAGATGGCCGACACCATTGCTAACAGAACTGCTTCTATATGTCCCAATAGTGAAGGGATACCGGTTCATAATATATCGGGTCACGACAGGAGGGCGGTTCCGGCATCAGCCCGGGGGGTTCATTATATATCGAGTCCCAACAGGAGGGGGGTTCGGGTTGCAGCGCACGAGCTTCACTACACAGCAAACAGCTCAGGCAGGGGAGCTGAGGAAAAAAACATTCCTACCCTACAAACAGGGCGTGCTCGGGGGCCTTAGATTCTCTTCCACACGAGCATTGTCACAGGATCATGTGTCACAGCCCTAATCTTAGAGTTCCAAATCCATGTAATGTGTAAATGTATTTTTCATTATAACACCAGTGATATAGGAAGTCAGGTCCTTTGAACGACTCATTCAATTTCTACTTGCCTGACTTTTAATGGGCAGTATATAGCAGCCCAGACATTCGTCCGGCGATATAGGAATATGTATGTGTTATTGAATACAATTTCAGTTTAAAAGGGAAGACCATGCTGCCTCATTGGGGGCCTACGCGAGTAATTTTAAAATTTTGAATCACAATACTATGTGGTACCAAACTTATTATGAATCGCGATTTCATGTTCTACATATCCATTACTTTTTAACAATGTAAGATTTCAATTAATTATAGCTTATCTAATAAGGTTATGTCTCTATTAAGGTGATCATCACCATCTTATGAGTGGATACCATGCCACTTTTTCCTTCCCTTGTATATGTGTATAAGCATGTGTGGACATTAAAGAAGACTCTAGAAGATTCAAACCTGTAACTCTAGTTGAGGGTTGATGGAAGCAAAACTTACCTCTAGATCAAAATTTTAGAGGAGTAGGCATTTAGTTCTATGTTATCATTAAGGAAATTTTGAAGTCTCAAATTGACCTTCTAAGGAAAATAATAAAATGATAGTTAAAATAATAAAATAAGAATTATGGATTTTTATGGGAAAAATAAGAAAGTTACCTCTCTTTAATTGTGTTTTCGAATTATCTTCTTATAGGTTTAGTTAAATGTTGAGTGTAAATATGTTTGAGTGGTATTTCAAGTGCATCGAAGGGGGAGGGGGGATAGTTCCACTCTACCAAGTGAGTGGGAGGGTACTTCCACTCTACCAAGTGAGTGTTCTAGATTAAGGTATAATGTTTCCCCCAGCTGTCTTTCCTCCATTAGGTGCGTCGTCCTCTCTTCTCTTGGGCGAATTCCCCTTCATACGCTTCCTCACTGTCTATGCATGGGCTCTATGATGGGATGCTTAAATGGCTTCTAGATAAACCAAGACCAGAAACTTTTCACCATTGAATTTCCACATGTTTGCGCTAGAAATCCTCTCAAACCACAGTTCCACCCTACTTCAACATACCTCCCATACAAGCTCGCAGTGCCAACCCTGCGTAGGCTTGTGAGGCCAACCTAATTCCAGAGCATCCACGCATCAAGTTTTATCCACTAGACAATGGTCAAACCCCAACCGATGAACTTTGTATTCAACATCACCCCGACTTCAATATTCTCGAGTCTCTTAGGGAGACACTGATGGCTCGAACAAAAACATAGCTCCAAAATTAACCACCCCGAGAAAGACTTCCAAGCATTGAACAAACAAGACCACCCTCCCTTTCTCCTAGGGATCTCTGTAACCTACATCGTTGGAGTCTAGGAACAAATCTTAGAATATATGTGCTAGACAACCATCACTCGAGCTATTAATCCCATAATGGGCAAAGTCTTCAAAAAACAAACTAACAACCCCAAAAGAAACCATTGCAACACAATTAGTTGTATTGGCCAAGAAGACTAAACGATAAACCAAATAAAACTCCTAGTGCCGTGAGCACCAATTTATATCCCACATTCTTTCTCGAGACAATTAATTCCACCACATTTGGAGCCCCTTATTCAACAAGAATCTCCACAGACAAACAAACATCGCCTAAATAAACCAAGTTTTTCCTTCTTGAGAATGTAACAAGAAATCATTACTACAAGATAGGAAACCTTACGAGAGTGTGAGCCATATGGATATGCATACATTTCGACTCACACAACATCATGAACAAGTTGCACCATGTTGGCTTCAGTACAATATTACAGTGATTTCTCTCACAAAAACATTTCGTTTTGAGGTCCCAAATTCACAAACATTGGAACTTCTTCGATATCTCTTCTCTACACCTACAAACTAACCAAATCCGCAGGTTAAATCTAAACAAATGCTAAACTGCACAGATAGACTAGTTCATGCATCTCCCTCACACATGAACAAAACAAAACCCATAAAGCGCACAACAACGCTCAACACCTTCATTTATGTCTTCCGTCGTAGTTCTTGAGTATTCTTCCGCATTACCTTCCAAGGTGTTAACTTTACATGCTTCCTATGTATTTACTAGCATGGTTAGTGGGGTGGTGCCCCCCCATCAATTCTCCATTTCTTCGATTTTCACCCGCATTAGAGATTTCTTGTTTGTTTCCAATATATTGATCAATTGTTTTATCATGCTATGGTTCATTTGGCAAGGCCATTAGGATTAATGTTCTAGGTTGGAGTCTTGACTACCCCAATTGGCTAACCAATGTGTTGCTTTATTTCTAGACCTTTGTGAATGAGATGTTATTGTATAAGGGAAAGAAATAATGAGATTATAGATTAGAGACACTAAAAGTTCTAGTCTCCAAATGCTCACTATTTTCGAGACTGGAGAACTATTGATAACCCTCTAAATAACATTTATGAGTAGGTGAGAATCTCTATCTACCTAAAGTTGAGTGATACCTTATTCTCTAACAAGTAACAATATTCTTTTTACTGCATTAAATGCAACCACATTATTGCTAGTGTACCCTCAATGTCTTGCATAGGAACTTAAGATGTTACCATGGTCGTCACAAAATTTTCCCCCATACTGTGAAAGGGTTCTCTTTGGAGGTCCCTTCAAAGTTAAGATTAATAAAACATGTAGGGGGAAGGAAAACCATGAAAGAAAAGAGAAAGGAGCCCTAGAGTAAGATGTCATTTTCTCCCCATCATTATATTATTAATTAAATTTTTTAATTTAAGTGGTTGATATTTATATTATTAATATTCATAATTAATACTATTAGTTTATAATTAATTAATATTCGAAGTCATTAGTTAGGATAAGGGAGTTAAAAAGAAAGAAAAGGAAAATATTAATAAATTATAATAAAAATTAATAATTTTTATGATGATGTTAGTTTTAGAAATGATATTAAATTTTATTAGCAATTACTAATTTTTATTAATGATTAAATTAAAGGGAAGTAATATAAGAATATTAATATAAATTTATTAAAATCGATGTGATTAGAATAATTGAATTAAAATAAAGAGATTGATAGTAAGTAATAAAATAATAAAGGGGATATTAAAATTATATGTAAATTATAAGAGATTTGTATAAGGAGGTTAATTATTAAAATATTGGAAGTAATAATAATAATAAAATATTTTTAAATTTCATAACTAAATAAAAAATATAAATTTGAGAAATTATTAAATTAAGGATGTGGATAAAGGAAATAATGTGGAGTTATTATTATTATTATTTATTTTCTAATTGTTATTTGTTATTATTAAAATTGTTACCAAAAATTATTAGTAATATTTTTTATTTTTTTTAGGAGAAATGAGTTTAAATAATTTGTAATATAAAATAATATTTTAATAATAATAATGTGCAGATTAAATATATTTTCAAAATGATGATGATGATGATGATGATGATGATGATGATGATGATGATGATGATGATGATGATGATGATGATGATGATGATGATGATGATGATGATGATGACGACAACGACGACGACGACGATGACGACGAAGATGACTACGACGACGATGACGACGACGACGATGATGATAACGACGACGACGACGACGATGATGATGATGATGATGATGACGACGACGACGACGACGACGACGACGACGACGATGATGATGAACGACAATCGAAAAGACCAATGCAGCCTATCGAACCTCAAGAAAGGAAAACGAATCTAAGTTTGATTCTTCAAAATCTTGTTTCTATGATGAAAGAGAAAGGAAATAAGCACTCCAACATCGCTATAGATGGGCTTGCATATTAGGCGAAGAAGATTGGAAGTGTGGCAGATGTTAGAGAATTGAGAGTGGGCGTGTGTAAGAGTTAGACAATCTAAAAGGAAGGGATTTTCATCTTCCACTTTCTTAGTATCGCAAATATGACAGATTCTATCATTCCACGGAGTATTGGGAATAGACCACTGCCTGGTCTCACTCTGAATCTCATGACAATTACTTCTTATCCAAGCGATGTTCATTTTTTTCTTAGTGTTGGTCAACATAGAGAGATAATTCAAAGGTGGGGTTGATCACCTCCTTATATAATCTTAGCTTCTTTTTACCCTCTAGCTCCCGATCCTACCATAACTTGTCCTTAAACTCGGAGGTCATAGTATTTTTAACAATATATTTTCTTCCCATGCTAAGCTCCTCCTTAATTCCCCAATCGTTGGGCCAAGACTGAGTATCCTTGTGCCATCCACACTTGAGGAGAAGGTGGGGGTTTTGAATACAGTTAGAAGCAATTTTTGGGAGCCTTTTGGATTCCATGTTGTAAAGCTTCTTCTTATACATTGGATATCTAAACATAGCCTTACTTTCAATGGGGGACAACCAACTTCAATCAAGAGGATAGGACAAGCAATATTTCCCTTGATCTTAATCTTGTAGGTTATGAATTACTTTTGAATCATCTCAATCTTCCCCGATGACTCTCTAGATTTACTAGCATGGTTAGTGGGGTGGTGCCCCCCCATCAATTCTCCATTTCTTCGATTTTCACCCGCATTAGAGATTTATTGTTTGTTTCGAATATATTGATCAATTGTTCTATCATGCTATGGTTCATTTGGCAAGGCCATCGGATTAATGTTCTAGGTTGGAGTCTTGACTACCCCAATTGGCTAACCAATGTGTTGCTTTATTTCTAGACCTTTGTGAATGAGATGTTATTGTATAAGGGAAAGATAATGAGATTATAGATTAGAGACACTAAAAGTTCTAGTCTCCAAATGCTCACTATTTTCGAGACTGGAGAACTATTGATAACCCTCTAAATAACATTTACGAGTAGGTGAGAATCTCTATCTACCTAAAGTTGAGTGATACCTCATTCTCTAACAAGTAACAATATTCTTTTTACTGCATTAAATGCAACCACATTATTGCTAGTGTACCCTCAATGTCTTGCATAGGAACTTAAGATGTTACCATGGTCGTCACAAAATATTCCCCCATACTGTGAAAGGGTTCTCTTTGGAGGTCCCTTCAAAGTTAAGATTAATAAAACATGTAGGGGGGAGGGAAAACCATGAAAGAAAAGAGCAAGGAGCCCTAAAGTAAGATGCCATTTTCTCCCCATCATTATATTATTAATTAAAAATTTTAATTTAAGTGGTTGATATTTATATTATTAATATTAATAATTAATACTATTAGTTTATAATTAATTAATATTCCAAGTCATTAGTTAGGATAAGGGAGTTAAAAAGAAAGAAAAGGAAAATATTAATAAATTATAATAAAAATTAATAATTTTTATGATGATGTTAGTTTTAGAAATGATATTAAATTTTATTAGCAATAATTAATTTTTATTAATGATTAAATTAAAGGGAAGTAATATAAGAATATTAATATAAATTTATTAAAATCGATGTGATTTGAATAATTGAATTAAAATAATGAGATTGATAGTAAGTAATAAAATAATAAAGGGGATATTAATATTATATGTAAATTATAAGAGATTTGTATAAGGAGGTTAATTATTAAAATATTGGAAGTAATAATAATAATAAAATATTTTTAAATTTCTTAACTAAATAAAAAATATAAATTTGAGAAATTATTAAATTAAGGATGTGGATAAAGGAAATAATGTGGAGTTATTATTATTATTATTTATTTTCTAATTGTTATTTGTTATTATTAATATTGTTACCAAAAAATATTAGTAATATTTTTTATTTTTTTAGGAGAAATGAGTTTAAATAATTTGTAATATAAAATAATATTTTAATAATAATAATGTGTAGATTAAAAATATTTTCAAAATTATTAGGATGATGATGATGATGATGATGATGATGATGATGATGATGATGATGATGATGATGATGATGATGATGATGATGATGATGTAGATGATGATATGATACTATTTATGATGGTATTTATGATGATGAGTATGATGATGATACATCTACTTTACCACTAATTTGACGACGTAAAAGAGACGATTTACACGTGACGATTTATTTTAATTTAATGATGACGATGACGACACTACCGTCAACAAAAGACCAATTACAAGAGCCTATCGGAACTCAGAAGAGTGAAAAAGAATCTGTTGATTCAAATGTTATTCTACGATGAAGAGGAAGGAAATAAATCAAAATATCGCTATAAGTGGCTTGCATATTAGTAGTTAAGATTGGAAGTGTGGCAGATGTTAGAGAATTGAGAGTGGGCGTGTGTAAGAGTTAGACAATCTAAAAGGAAGGGATTTTCATCTTCCACTTTCTTAGTATCACAAATATGACAGATTCTATCATTCTAGGGAGTCTTAGGAATAGACCAATGCCTGGTCTCACTCTGAATCTCATGAGAATTAGTTCTTATCCAAGCGATGTTCATTTTTTTCTTAGTGTTGGTCAACATAGAGAGATAATTCAAAGGTGGGGTTGATCACCTCCTTATATAATCTTAGCTTCTTTTTACCCTCTAGCTCCCGATCCTACCATAACTTGTCCTTAAACTCGGAGGTCATAGTATTTTTAACAATATATTTTCTTCCCATGCTAAGCTCCTCCTTAATTCTCCAATCGTTGGGCCAAGACTGAGTATCCTTGTGCCATCCACACTTGAGGAGAAGGTGGGGGTTTTGAATACACTTAGAAGCAATTTTTGGGAGCCTTTTGGATTCCATGTTGTAAAGCTTCTTCTTATACATTGGATATATAAACATAGCCTTACTTTCAATGGGGGACAACCAACTTCAATCAAGACGATAGGATAAGCAGTATTTCCCTTGATCTTAATCTTGTAGGTTATGAATTACTTTTGAATCATCTCAATCTTCCCCGATGACTCTCTAGATTTACTAGCATGGTTAGTGGGGTGGTGCCCCCCCATCAATTCTCCATTTCTTCGATTTTCACCCGCATTAGAGATTTCTTGTTTGTTTCCAATATATTGATCAATTGTTCTATCATGCTATGGTTCATTTGGCAAGGCCATTAGGATTAATGTTCTAGGTTGGAGTCTTGACTACCCCAATTGGATAACCAATGTGTTGCTTTATTTATAGACCTTTCTGAATGAGATGTTATTGTATAAGGGAAAGAAATAATGAGATTATAGATTAGAGACACTAAAAGTTCTAGTCTCAAAATGCTCACTATTTTCGAGACTGGAGAACTATTGATAACCCTCTAAATAACATTTACGAGTAGGTGAGAATCTCTATCTACCTAAAGTTGAGTGATACCTAATTCTCTAACAAGTAACAATATTCTTTTTATTGCATTAAATGCAACCACATTATTGCTAGTGTACCCTCAATGTCTTGCATAGGAACTTAAGATGTTACCAAGGTCGTCACAAAATATTCTCCCATACTGTGAAAGGGTTCTCTTTGGAGGTCCCTTCAAAGTGAAGATTAATAAAACATGTAGGGGGGAGGGAAAACCATGAAAGAAAAGAGCAAGGAGCCCTAGAGTAAGATGTCATTTTCTCCCTATCATTATATTATTAATTAAAATTTTTAATTTAAGTGGTTGATATTTATATTATTAATATTAATAATTAATACTATTAGTTTATAATTAATTAATATTCGAAGTCATTAGTTAGGATAAGGGAGTTAAAAAGAAAGAAAAGGAAAATATTAATAAATTATAATAAAAATTAATAATTTTTATGATGATATTAGTTTTAGAAACGATATTAAATTTTATTAGCAATAATTAAGTTTTATTAATGATTAAATTAAAGGGAAGTAATAAAAGAATATTAATATAAATTTATTAAAATCGATGTGATTAGAATAATTGAATTAAAATAAAGAGATTGATAGTAAGTAATAAAATAATAAAGGGGATATTAAAATTATATGTAAATTATAAGAGATTTGTATAAGGAGGTTAATTATTAAAATATTGGAAGTAATAATAATAATAAAATATTTTTAAATTTCATAACTAAATAAAAAATATAAATTTGAGAAATTACTAAATTAAGGATGTGGATAAAGGAAATAATGTGGAGTTATTATTATTATTATTTATTTTCTAATTGTTATTTGTTATTATTAATATTGTTACCAAAAATTATTAGTAATATTTTTTATTTTTTTAGGAGAAATGAGTTTAAATAATTTGTAATATAAAATAATATTTTAATAATAATAATGTGTAGATTAAAAATATTTTCAAAATTATTAGGATGATGATGATGATGATGATGATGATGATGATGATGATGATGATGATGATGATGATGATGATGATGATGATGATGATGATGATGATGATGATGATGATGATGATGATGATGATGATGATGATGATGATGATGATGACGACGACGACGACGACGACGACGACGACGACGACGACGACGACAACGACGACGACGATGACGATGATGATGAACAACAATCGAAAAGACCAATGAGGCCTATAAAACCTCAAGAAAGGAAAAAGAATCTAATTTTGATTCTTCAAAATCTTGTTTCTATGATGAAAGAGAAAGGAAATAAGCACTCCAACATCGCTATAGGTGGGCTTGCATATTAGGTGAAGAAGATTGGAAGTGTGGCAGATGTTAGAGAATTGAGAGTGGGCGTGTGTAAAAGTTAGACAATCTAAAAGGAAGGGATTTTCATCTTCCACTTTCTTAGTATCGCAAATATGATAGATTCTATCATTCCAGGGAGTCTTGGGAATAGACCACTACCTGGTCTCACTCTGAATCTCATGAGAATTACTTCTTATCCAAGCGATCATTTTTTTCTTAGTGTTGGTCAACATAGAGAGATAATTCAAAGGTGGGGTTGATCACCTCCTTATATAATCTTAGCTTCTTTTTACCCTCTACCTCCCGATCCTAGCATAACTTGTCCTTAAACTCGGAGGTCATAGTATTTTTAGCAATATATTTTCTTCCCATGCTAAGCTCCTCCTTAATTCCCCAATCGTTGGGCCAAGACTGAGTATCCTTGTGCCATCCACACTTGAGGAGAAGGTGGGGGTTTTGAATACACTTAGAAGCAATTTTTGGGAGCCTTTTGGATTCCATGTTGTAAAGCTTCTTCTTATACATTGGATATCTAAACATAGCCTTACTTTCAAAGGGGGACAACCAACTTCAATCAAGAGGATAGGATAAGAAGTATTTCCCTTGATCTTAATCTTGTAGGTTATGAATTACTTTTGAATCCTCTCAATCTTCCCCGATGACTCTCTAGATTTACTATCATGGTTAGTGGGTTGGTGCCCCCCCATCAATTCTCCATTTCTTCGATTTTCACCCGCATTAGAGATTTCTTGTTTGTTTCGAATATATTGATCAATTGTTCTATCATGCTATGGTTCATTTGGCAAGGCCATTAGGATTAATGTTCTAGGTTGGAGTCTTGACTACCCCAATTGGCTAACCAATGTGTTGCTTTATTTCTAGACCTTTGTGAATGAGATGTTATTGTATAAGGGAAAGATAATGAGATTATAGATTAGAGACACTAAAAGTTCTAGTCTCCAAATGCTCACTATTTTCGAGACTGGAGAACTATTGATAACCCTCTAAATAACATTTATGAGTAGGTGAGAATCTCTATCTACCTAAAGTTGAGTGATACCTCATTCTCTAACAAGTAACAATATTCTTTTTACTGCATTAAATGCAACCACATTATTGCTATTGTACCCTCAATGTCTTGCATAGGAACTTAAGATGTTACCATGGTCGTCACAAAATATTCCCCCATACTGTGAAAGGGTTCTCTTTGGAGGTCCCTTCAAAGTTAAGATAAATAAAACATATAGGGGGGAGGGAAAACCATGAAAGAAAAGTATATGAGCCCTAGAGTAAGATGTCATTTTCTCCCATCATTAAATTATTAATTAAAATTTTTAATTTAAGTGGTCGTATATTTATATTATTAATATTAATAATTAATACTATTAGTTTATAATTAATTAATATTCAAGTCACAATAGATAAGGGAGTTAAAAAGAAAGAAAAGGAAAATATTAATAAATTATAATAAAAATTAATAATTTTTATGATGATGTTAGTTTTAGAAATGATATTAAATTTTATTAGCAATTATTAATTTTTATTAATGATTAAATTAAAGGGAAGTAATATAAGAATATTAATATCAATTTATTAAAATCGATGTGATTAGAATAATTGAATTAAAATAAAGAGATTGATAGTAAGTAATAAAATAATAAAGGGGATATTAAAATTATATGTAAATTATAAGAGATTTGTATAAGGAGGTTAATTATTAAAATATTGGAAGTAATAATAATAATAAAATATTTTTAAATTTCTTAACTAAATAAAAAATATAAATTTGAGAAATTATTAAATTAAGGATGTGGATAAAGGAAATAATGTGGAGTTATTATTATTATTATTTATTT
This sequence comes from Pinus albicaulis, assembly GCA_034641835.2. NCBI lineage: Eukaryota > Viridiplantae > Streptophyta > Pinopsida > Pinales > Pinaceae > Pinus > Pinus albicaulis. The sequence continues at coordinate 403,069,086 of CM076571.1, read as the reverse complement.
TCTAATTGTTATTTGTTATTATTAATATTGTTACCAAAAATTATTAGTAATATTTTTTATTTTTTTAGGAGAAATGAGTTTAAATAATTTGTAATATAAAATAATATTTTAATAATAATAATGTGTAGATTAAAAATATTTTCAAAATTATTAGGAAGATGATGATGATGATGATGATGATCATGACGATGACGACGACGACGAAGATGACGACGACGACGACGATGACGATGACGATGATGATGAACAACAATCGAAAAGACCAATGCGGCCTATCGAACCTCAAGAAAGGAAAAAGAATCTAACTTTGATTCTTCAAAATCTTGTTTCTATGATGAAAGAGAAAGGAAATAAGCACTCCAACATCGCTATAGGTGGGCTTGCATATTAGGTGAAGAATATTGGAAGTGTGGCAGATGTTAGAGAATTGAGAGTGGGTGTGTGTAAGAGTTAGACAATCTAAAAGGAAGGGATTTTCATCTTCCACTTTCTTAGTATCGCAAATATGACAGATTCTATCATTCCAGGGAGTCTTGGGAATAGACCACTACCTGGTCTCACTCTGAATCTCATGATAATTAGTTCTTATGCAAGCGATGTTCATTTTTTTCTTAGTGTTGGTCAACATAGAGAGATAATTCAAAGGTGGGGTTGATCACCTCCTTATATAATCTTAGCTTCTTTTTACCCTCTAGCTCCCGATCCTACCATAACTTGTCCTTAAAATCGGAGGTCATAGTATTTTTAACAATATATTTTCTTCCCATGCTAAGCTCCTCCTTAATTCCCCAATCGTTGGGCCAAGACTGAGTATCCTTGTGTCATCCACACTTGAGGAGAAGGTGGGGGTTTTGAATACACTTAGAAGAAATTTTTGGGAGCCTTTTGGATTCCATGTTGTAAAGCTTCTTCTTATACATTGGATATCTAAACATAGCCTTACTTTCAATGGGGTACAACCAAATTCAATCAAGAGCATAGGATAAGCAGTATTTCCCTTGATCTTAATCTTGTAGGTTATGAATTACTTTTGAATCATCTCAATCTTCCCCGATGACTCTCTAGATATACTGAAACCCCAAACTTCACATTTGTATCAGACAACAGCGGTGAGGAGAGTCTCAAAGAGGAACCTCTCTTTACTCCAAATGTAAATATCGATAGAATTACAATTTTTTTCAAGCTCATAATAAGATTTTCAGCCTCCAATAATCCTTTTCTCAAAGCTATAATTATAGTTGAGCTGATGAGGGAATTCAATGCTAAAATATTTATAAGAAGAAACTTGCTCTAAGCTATTGAACCACGAACCTCACTTATTGAACCAAGAACTCATTTAAATGGAAAAGAAAATTGAAAACTAAATAAGAAACTAAAGAATTAACCCAAACAATTAAACACATATATTTTACGTGGTAAAACCTTGACAGGGTGTCAAGGAAACATCCACGGGGCAAGGGATTGGAAACTCTATTAATCAAAGTGATTCTCCGTACATACAGGCCTCTCGGGCCATCTAATTTATCTTGAGCCTATTTCATTATTCTAACTTCATTTTGTTACTCAACCAATTAACGGTCAATAAGTAATTTGCCCAAAATTACATTATTTACAATTTGTTGTCATATTTTTAACAAACTTCACCTTGACAACAATTTTCCTAATCCCTTACCCATTCCCCTTCATCATCTTTTCTGCAAGCCGAGAGAAGCGAGACACCATATCAGATTCTCTACTGTAACTGGCTTCGTGAATATATCTGCATGATTTTCATGTGTGCGGACCTTCTTGAGAACTACTTTTCCGCCTTCGATTACATGTCTCAGAAAGTGATACCTTACATTGATGTGCTTGGTCTTGCTTTGATAGGCTGGATTTGTAGCCAAATGAATAACGCTCTGACTGTCAAAAAACACATTCACTTTCTCCTGTGTCCTTCCAATTTCATCAAGCAGACCTTTTAACCAGATTTCCTCTTTATAGGCATCTGAAGCGGCTATATACTCTACTTCAGTAGTGGACAAAGTAATTGTCTCTTGAAGCTTTGACATCCAGCTGATTACTCCACCTTCAAGAGTAAAAACATAACCTGTAGTAGTCCTCATTTTGTCCAAATCACCTGCATAATCAGCATCCACATATCCACATATTGATCCTTCATGACCATCAAAGCTGATGCAATGTTCACTTGTGCCTCTCAAATACCGAAGCACCCATTTCACTGCTCACCAATGTTCTTCCCCTGGATTTGCCATGAATGTGCTGACAACTCCAACTGCATGTGAAATGTCAGGTCTTGTAGACACCATCGCATACATTAAGTTGCCTACCGCATATGCATATGATACATGAGACATATGCTTCTTTTCTTCATTAGTTCCAGGACTTAAATCCGAAGAAAGCTTAAAATGGGAAGCTAATGGAACATTAACAGGTTCCACCTTGTTCATACCGAACTTTTCAAGTACTTTCTCCACATACTTCTGTTGTGATAACCAAAGCTTACCATTCTTCCTATCTCTGTGTATCTCCATGCCCAAGATATGTTTTTCCACTCCAAGATCCTTCATTTCAAGCGTCCTAGAGAGCTGAGCCTTTAACCTGTTGATTTCTTCCATGTGTTTGCTTGCAATAAGCATATCATCAACATACAACACCAGGATAATGAATATGCCATTGAAACTTTTGAATTATACACAATGATCATACTCACTTCTGATAAAATTCTAGCTCACCATGAAGGAATCAAACTGCTTGTACCATTGCCTGGGTGACTGCCTCAGGACATAAAATGATTTCTTGAGCTTGCAAACTAATCTTATACTGTGACCTTGTACAAAACCTTTTGGTTGATCCATATATATCTCTTCATCCAAATCACCATGAAGAAAGGATGTTTTAACATCTAACTATTCTAACTCAAGGTCAAGTAAAGCAGTTAGTGCTAACACAATACAAATAGAAACAAGTTTAACTACTGGTGAAAAGATCTCATGAAAGTCAATACCTTCAATCTGAGAAAACCCTTTTGCAACCAGTCTTGCCTTATACCTCTTGATACTTCCATCAACTTTCCTTTTCAACTTGAAGACCCATTTGCACCTGACAACACTTCTCCCTTCAGGAATTTCTACAAGATCCCAGGTATTGTTATTGGCTAAGGAGTCCATTTCTTCTTCCATAGCCTTTTTCCATATCTTGCTATCTACATCATCTACTGCTTCTTGATAACAAGAAGGTTCCCCATCTTCAGTAATCAATGCAAAAAATTAAGTAGAATCTTCATACCTTTTAGGTGTTTTTCTTTCCCTTGTAGACCTTCGTAGATTGACTAGTTTTTGAATTAGTCCTGGAATTTCTCTAGTTTCCTTTGCTTTTCCACCTTTTTCATCAGAAGTCTTTCCTTCCTTTCGACTTTCTAGAAAAGGTTTAGTCTCCAATTGAATTTGCTGACTTGGAGATACCTACTCTTGTTATAATTTTTCAACATCTGAGTTTAAAAGAGAAGATTCATCAAATGTTACATCTCTACTAATGAATATCTTCCGTGAAGAAGGATCCCACAACCTATATCCCTTCACTGAATAATCATATCCAACAAAGACACAAAATTTCGATTTTGGATCTAACTTTGAACATTGATTTCTAGGAGTAAGAGAATAGGCATCACAACCAGAAATCTTCAAATGTGAATAATCACAAGATTGACCCGACCAAACTTCTTCAGGAATTTTACAGTTTATTGCAAGTAAAGGTGATCTTTTAACTAAATAACAAGCAGTGGATACTGATTCTACCCACAACTCCTTTTGCAAGTTAGCATTATTGATCATGCTTCTGGATCTTTCCATAAGAGTTCAACACATCCATTCAGCAACGCCATTTTTCTAAGGGGTATAAATAGCGGTTTTATGTCTAAGGATCCCTTCATCCTTACAAAATTGTTCAAATTCTAGAGAAGTAAATTCACCGCCATTGTCAGTTCTTAAAAATTTAATTTATTTTCCTGTTTTCTTTTCCACCATTGTTTTAAATTGTTTAAACACATTAAATACATCAACTTTGTTTTTCAACATATAGACCCAAAATTTTCGGGAGAAATCATCAATAAATGTTAAGAAATATAATGCACCTTCATAAGACACAGTAGGAGATGGTCCCCACATATCAGAATGAATGTAGTCTAAAATCTGTTTACTATTATGATTTCCAGTCTTGAACCTTTGTTTACATTGTTTACCAAAGACGCAATATTTACAAAAATCCAACTTCAAGGATTTCAAATCAGGAAGCAACTTGCAGTTCATTAGTACCTAAAGACCTTTCTCGCTCATGTAACCTAACCACTGATGCCATAGATGAGAACCTTCTTCTGCTTTCTCTGATACAATCGTTGCTTCACTAATTTGAGTGCTTCCTTTGAGTCTGTACAGATTTCGAACCTTTTCAGCCTTCATCACAACCAAGGCTCCTTTTGAGACTTTCAACACTCCATTCTGACTTGTAAATTTATAACCATTTGAATCCAAAACTACCAAGGAAATCAAGTTTTTCTTTAGATCAAGTACATGCCTAACATTAGATAATGTTTTAACTATATCATCATACATTTTAATTTTTACATTACCAATCCCAACAGTCTGACAAGATTCATTATTTCCCATGAATACAAAACTACCATCTACAGTTTCATATGAAGTAAACCCAATTCGGTGCAGACTCATATGATGAGAAGCACCAGAGTCTAATATCCAATTATCAACATCTTCAGAGACATTATAGACAAGGAGAGCTTCAACAATTAAACCCTCATCAACCATACCTTAATCAACCTGATTTTCTTCCTTTTTATGGTCTTCTGAATCCTTCCATTTCAAAAAATATTTCTTGAGGTGTCTGAGTTTATTGCAGTACCAAAACTTAGCTTTACACTTATTTCCGCCCTTTGACTTCAATATGGAAGAACCTCTTGTTTTCTCCCCCCTTTCCTTTGACCGACCTCTGACTACCATGGCTTCAGGTGCAGATGTCTCAATGCTAGATTTCCTTCGTACCTCTTCAGATAAGAGAGCACCCATGGCAGATTCAAGTTTTAATGAATGGGCAGTGCTCAAACTAATTGAGGTCACGAAGTGATCCCATGACTCGAGCGAGGAACACAACAAGGTTATTTCCTTGTCTTCTTCCTCCATTTTTACTTCCATATCTAACAACTGGAAAATAAGCGTATTAAAAACATTTAAGTGTTTTGCAATTTTCGTACCCTCCTTCATCCGAATATTGTACAATTTTATTTTTAAATAGATTTTATTTGTCAAATATTTAGTCATATACAGTGTTTCCAGTTTTTCCCACAACCCTTCAGTTGTAATCTCTCGAACAATATAGAAGAGAACTTCATCTGCCAAACATAACCGAATGGTACTGAGAGCTTGGGCATCCAAGTCCTCCCAGTCCGAATTTTTCATGCTTGCCGATTTTTTATTTACCCCGCCTAATGATTTGTGAAACCTTTGTTGCACTAGCAAATCCCTAACCTTCATTTTCCACAATGCAAAATTGTTTTTCCCGGTGAATTTATCCACATCAAACTTTTAATTTGTCATTTTTTCCATTTCTTCCTCCTAGTTTTCCCTTCTTTCTTTAATTTCCAACTAGGGTCTTAAATTTCTTCCCATCTTCTGCTAGGGTTTCAAGAATTAGATTTTTCTTTCTTCTACTAGAAATAGGTTTCCCCTCTTCTTCTAGGGTTTCAAGAGTTTCTTTATTCTACTAGAAATAAAAAAATACAATTTCAATTTTTTCGATATATATATATATATATATATATATATATATATATATATATATATATATATATATATATTCCCGCAGCACAAAAAAAAAATCCTTACGATTTCTTCCCACAGAAAAAGAAAAATCATGATTTCTTCCCACAGTAAAATAAAAATCACGGTTTCTTCCCACAACAAGTTTTCAAGAATAAAAAAAAAATACATGTTTTCTTAGTAATGCAAAATAGTTTCAATAACAGCGATCTCCAGTAGATTTGATTCTGGGCAATAACTTCTTTAACCACTTGACGACTATGGCTACTCCTCACAACCTCCTTTATTATCAACCTCTGGCAGTTTAAACAGAATTACAAGGTGATAATTTTTTTCACAGCACTATTCTCTGCTCTCCAACAGGCTTTCCTTTACACAACGATGAAGGAAAGTTCTTTCTAGGACTCGAGCAAACCCCACAGCGATGAAGGGAAGTTATTTCTTGGACTCGAGAAAACCCCACGTCCTTCGCATATTCTCTCTTCTTGATAGTTTGGCAGATTCTCTCTTCTTGACAGTCTGGCAAGCAGATTCTTCTTGACAGTTTTCACATCCACTCTCCAACAGGCTCTCTATTTGATGGTTTCTCCTCGCTCGAGGCAATAGTGGAATCTCTCTATAGTGTCCTCTATTAGGCGGATTCTCTCTTCAGCAACATTTCCTGGAATCTCTCTGCAACGTCCTCGATCATGAATATTCTCTCTTTAGCAACCTTGCCCCTCATATTTAGACTTGACGGGCTCAATAACCACTTTAACCACCAAACTAACACATCATTCACTTATTGAGAAAATGAAATATCTCTCCGTGGGGTCAATGGATTTAGATTAGCTCCGATACCACTTATTGAAACAAGAACCTCACTTATTGAACCAAGAACTCATTGAAACGGAAAATAAAATTGAAAACTGAATGAGAAAATGAAGAATTAACCCACACAATTAAACACATATATTTTACGTGGTAAAACCTTGACAGGGTGTCAAGGAAACATCCACGAGGCAAGGGATTGGAAACTCTTTTAATCAAAGTGATTCTCCATGCATACAGGCCTCTCGGGCCATCCAATTTATCTTGAGCCTATTTCTTTATTCTAACTTCATTTTGTTACTCAACCAATTAACAGTCAATAAATAATTTTCCCAAAATTACATTATTTAAAATTTGTTGTCATATTTTGGACATAAGTGTTACACAGTAATTTGTCGTCGTCCTTACCATTCCCCGCCCCACACAATGGAGGACCCATTTTTTGACCTGTGAACATTGTCATGCCTTGAAAACATCATCAATGCATTCCTCTAAGCATGAGCTTCAATTTCCCTAAAGACATCTCCTTGCAAAAAATCATGAAAACATCTCCTTTTGCATTGGCGCGGGCAGACAGTTCATTACTCGCGCGAATGGGGAAAATCCTACAAAGAGGCCGCGCCAACTGGCGCACTGTCCCAGAGCAGTAGTCGTGCCAGCCAATTTAAGGAGTGTTTTTTAAATAAAGATGGCGGAAGTTGTGTTTCAACGAACTCAGAAACCATTGCCTATCTTGAGTTGGGAGGTTTGGCTGCGGGAGTTCTATGGAAGGGAAGTGGTTTGCCACCTCCCATGGAACCTTCCTTGTTGATAGGGAAAATCCCACAATAATAGGGATCCCAACTCCCTCCTTCCCCATCTATAAAAGCCTGCTCAATTCCATGGCAAGCTAGTCTTGAAGTGCCTAAGCTTTGAATCTCCAAATTCCCAAGAGCCTTTGTGCTCTAAGAGCCCTCTTCCTTCCCTTAAGGCCGACTCAAGTAAGGAGACTATCGTCGAGAGACTCTCGAGAGGTTCGCCCTTTCCCTGGCGAGCTTTGCGAGACGTGAACGACTGGAGACCCATCCGAAGGAGACCACGACGTCAGAACATTGGTTGTAATCTATTTCGATTGTTATTTAATGAATGATTACGATTATGGTTCCACTCTGTTTTCGATTATGTTAATATGAGTAGTATCCTTTCTGAATAATATTTAGTTGCGTATGCTGGATTTTATGCTTGTATCCATTTGTTTCTTGCATGTGCAGGTGTCCATCCGTGGAGATCGTGGAGGATCGTGATCTGCCGAGGCTGAGGAACGGGAACGCTCTCTTCTTCATATCGTAGCATTGGATTCCAGGTAGGCCTCCATCTTTGGTCTTTTCATTCGTAACTAGGAACTTGCGTTGTAACATTTCATGATTGTTGCTAGACCCCTGCTGGGCTAGTAGGGATCGCCTCTATCTGCAGGGGGGATTTACCTCCTCAACAATTTGGCAACTCCACTGGGGAGATATCTAAATTTCACTGTCTCATTCAGATTGTCTCGTTTTGATTATTTTATGATTTTCCTTACTTGGTTAGCCTTCTGGGTTGGGTTCTTTTGCTGTCTTTGCTTCTTGGTTTGCTTAGTGTACATTGATCTTCTTCTGGAGTAGTTCTTTTCTGTTTTTGGCTGAGAAACTCGAATGGTGCACTTTTTAGCCCTACAGTCGCGCCAATTGGCGCATGTTGCTTTTGTTTAGCCCGCGCCAATTTATTTCTGGCGCCAGTTGCAGCCTTACAGTCGCGCCACTCCTGTAATGTTTTTGAGTTTGCTCAGTTTTGAGCTCTCTGGGTCTAGTCAGTGCTTTTCTTCTTGATTTTCTGACTACCTGAGTGTGTTGGAGTCCTGTTTGACTGGGAATTTGCCTCTGTCCTTTGGTTGTTTTCTTTTATCTATCGATTTCACGTTTTAAGCCCTAGGGCATCTAGTGGCTTTGTGTATCGAGCCCTCCTTGGGAGTTTTGGTGTTTTGTTTGTCCAGTCGACTGTCTGATTGCTCCTCCGCATCCTCTTAGTAGTTTTTCACTGTTTTGTTGCGATTTTTGGGTGATTTCTCATTCCTTCATTCAAATTTCGTTTGGTATTGTTTTGGGCCTAGATCACACGGTCCATTGGAGCCTTTGAGTCTTTTTCTTGGTTTTGAGAGACTTTGGTCGATTTGGGATCTGATTTCTTGTGTCGTTGAGTGAAATTTGTTTTTTTTGCTCTCTCAATATCGTTTCTCAAGTTGTTCCGTTTGTTTTCAGTTTGTTTAGTGCATTCAGCTATCAAACGTTGAAAATTACAAAAAAAAATCTCTTGTGCTTTTGGTTGAATTAGTGCAAATTGAAATTTTTCGATTTTACTAGTAATTAGTGATTTGAATGAAAAGTTTTCAATTTCATTAGTTGCATTAGAGATCTTATTGTTTGTCTTCCGAATCATTTTGTTTGTGTAAAGACTCTCAACTCTTCTGTAGCTAGTTTTCATCGAACAAAATGGTCTACTGTGGCATGTAGCTTTGCATTTAGGAGTTTTTGAAACAATACATTCGTTAGGGCCTGAAAATTGAAACCTAATTGAAGATCAACTTTAAAATCCACTCAATTAACCTAAGGCAGCATTGAAATCTAACGAAACATATTTAGAGGTCTAGGCTAGAGACGTGTTCCGGCGTCTTTAAACCTAGCAGTTGTCGTTCGCCTTTTGGCTTTAGACAGTGCTAGTACGGACTTGTGCTCCCCGTACCGTCGCGTATATAAAGGGAGACCCCTCTAGGTTTTCAATCCTTTATCCACAGGAAGCCGAGTCTGCCGCTCTATACCCATGATACACCGAACACAACATTCGAGGAGATTGCCTGCACGTACGGAAAGTCCTTGGTTGATTTCTTCTTCATTATTAAAACCAAGGTGTATATTGCAGTTCACAGTTATTTAGTACACCCTTTGCCTAGCATTCTTGAGTAGTCAGTTCGATCTTTTCTGACTCTTTAAATTTGAAAAAGTCATCAAGCGCTTGTCCTTTCACGCTTGTTTCCAATCTGAAAGCGATAGAGTCACCTTTTTCCAGTTTCTCGACTCTTAAAAGATGAAACGGTAGAGTATTGTTTCAATGTCATAAAAATTAACTGCCCACGAAATATTCCTGGTTAAGGTTAGTTTCCTTAGGGTGTTGTTCTGAAGATTGTTTCTAATGGCAACTTTTCCGGAGTTTACCAACCAAGGAATCCCCTCAGAAGGGAATCCTAGTCATTTTCCTCCTTTTGGAAATGTTGGTGCTCCTTACATGGCGACGTTGTCCCTTCCCGGGTTAACTCTTGGGTTGCCTGTTTGGTTGTTCTCAACCTATGTAGTCCCGAATGTCTCCACTACTGTTCAATCAGTTCCTCCGCCAGAACAACATCATGTTGATTCCAAGGTGGACCTCTCCCCTTCTTTGCCTGTTTCTGCGTCCTCCTCTTCTACTTCACCTGGTGAAAGCCTGGATTCGAGTAACTAGGTGGTTAAGAGGAAGAAGAAGATAAAGAAGAAGTAGTCTGATAAGCGAGAGGCTAAAAGTGCAGCTACTATTTCTGAAATATCTCCTCTCGATAAACCTTCCAACCCTCCACGGAAAGTCAAGTTCCCTTGCCTGTTGTGCATGGGATACCATCTTCTTCGAGACTGCCCTGGCATTCCCAAGGTGCTCGAAGTATGGTCCAACGGCCACCCACCATTGCCTTTGGCTTCCGGGAGTCAGGTTGGGGGCACGTCTTTAGCTGGTGCTGATAAGGATCCTAAGAAGCAGGGTAAGATCACCAATCCCTGTAAGTTGTGTGAAGGGCACCATGCCATTCACCTTTGTCCTTATATGGATGAAGCCAAGAAAGTCTTGGACAACCCAACCGGTTCTACACCACGCCTTCCACCTGGTTATAATCGGCTTTCTTTGAGTCCTCCGCCAGCTGATCCTACGATTGGTCAAGATTCATCTTTGGTCGATCCCACTCCCCCAGAAATTCAAATTCACGAATCCGTCCCTGACCAACCATTGGTCGTAGGATCGGTTGAACTGGCCCCGTCCGCGGTGCACCGAGTCTTTTCTGTCGAGAGTGGATCTCACACCCCCCATGTCCTTCTGATTTCTTTAGATTCTTCAGACTTGGAGAAAGATTCTCCTGTCCCTGTACTTCAAGAAGCTGCTCCTTCGCCTCCCAAGATGGAGGCTACGGAGGATATTCCTCCCGCCTTCGAGATGGAGGTCATGGAGGAGGCTTCTGCTTCCGTAACATCAGGGGAAGACCTTCTCGGTTCGATGGTAGCCCCTCCGAGTAGTCTGGTCGCCTCCTTTGATTGGAGTCGATTTGCAGGATTCCGCCTTCCGTCTTACGTGCCTTTCGAGATCACAGTACATGCTCTTGGTCTGGTCGTACCCAACACCATTATAGACGAAGGTGCCTCTGTTAGTATTCTATCCTCAACTACCTGGCAAGCTTTCGGTTCGCCGCCGCTTGCGCCTGTTACGCAGAATCTGTTGACTTTTAACAGAAGGACGAGTCAACCATTGGCTATCCTTCCAAGGTTACCGGTTACTTTGGGAGGTAAAACCGTCCATATGGACATGATGGTTGTTCCAGGCCCCTTGGATTTCAATCTGATTTTGGGGCACGATTACACCTATTCCATGGGAGCGCTCGTCTCCTCCCTCTTTCGTGTGGTCTGTTTTCCGCATGAAGGAAGGATTGTGACCATTGATCAGCTTTCATTCTTTGGTCCTAATGTGGCAGCTGGTTCGCCATCACCCTCGCCTGGTTTTTATTCACCCGTTGTATCTGCTCCACCGCGGGTCAACTATGTGTCTACCTACCCTGTGCCCGCACTCAGTGAAGATGCCGTCGTGCATAGTATACTGGGAGCATTGGGTCCTAACTTCCAGGATGTTTTCCTTCCATCGAGAGTGGAAATCTTGGAAGCGCTACCTTCTTGTTCATTTTGATGCAAGTCGGTTAGAGCACGGTTTCTTCCCTGTGTCAAGCTCTTTAAAAAATGAAACCAAGTTCTCGGAGCATAGTTCCTCCACTTGTGTCGAGCTCCTAAAAACAATGAAACAAGTTGTTTGAGGATGGTTCTTTAAGTGTGTCAACCTCGTTAAAATAATGAAACACAAGCATGTTCAATTCGACTTTTTGTTTTGAACCTTCACTCCATTTCTAATGGACTGAAGCTTGGGGGGCATGCACCTCGAATTGAGACACCATGCTGGGGGGCATGCCCGTCTTCCTCATTTCAAGCATAGTTTGCATATGTGTGTGTGTTCATGTGTGCTTTTAAGCTTCCATAAAAATGAAATGCGTGAGTAGATACATTGTGTGAATACATTTCGCATTGGGTCGTTTGTTATGTAACTGATACATTAGATTACATTTGTATTAGACATTCGCATGACATATAAAAACATCATCACATGTAAAAGATCCATCCAAAATATTCATATGTATATATATATATGTGTGTGTGTGTGTGTGTGTGTGTGTGTGTGTGTGTGTGTCGAAATGTTTGCACAGTGTGCATCACGAAAGTCAAAATATACATAATCGTCTTAAGTACATCCGGAGACGATACGTCTCTCAAAAAATAGGTGTGGTATAAATCCTAAGAGCTAATCTGCATGGTGCTCATGATAGCATGTGACTGCACGCACTAAGCGTCTCAGGATTCGGTGGATCCGACTTGGAACTCCCACCGTGTGACGCTAGTATGCCATCGGTATGTCCGCCAGCCGAGCATAGTCCGGGATCCCTCGGGCAATGCCCTCGAGATTCTGGATCAACTCCTCTCCTCCGGTGCCCTCCCCCTGAGGATCAGGGGCGAGTTGAGTCCTCCGTGAGATTGGAGACATCCCAGCTGGTCTCTCAGGTCCCACATCTGCATATATATATAAAATGTGTTAGGACAAATGTGTATTAACAAAAAAAACATAAAACATAAAATAAAAAACATGAGGTCTTACCCAACTCCTCGTCCCAATCATCTCCTTCTGGCAGTGGGAGATCTGGGTCTCCGGTGAAGTCAGTTCCTGCATAGGGCCAGTATTCCACTACAATCAGCTGGTGCTGTAACCACCTAAAGAACTCCGGCCTCCAGGACATCTATTGGCCACCTCCAGCTCTGGGCATTAATGCTGCCCAGCGAGCCATTCTTGGCTCTCGTGGTATCGGATCTGCTACTGAGGCCCCTTGGCCCTGGAAGATTGGTAAATGCTCCAGAATGAACGATACCAAGATGGAACCATAGCCAAACTATTTCAGTTTAGCTTGTTTGCATTTTGTGAGCTGCCTTTTCATATTTATCGTTACTGTTGTTGCCCAGTCAAACAGTAAAGGACTCATGCATTCTGAGGCCAGCAGGAGTTGGGCCTTTGTGGCCTCGTGCGGTGCCTGCAACCCTGCAGCCCGCGTGATGGTATGTAGGACAACTCTCAATGCCAAATCAGGGATAGTGTGGATATCCACCTTCTTGCTTCCTGATCCCATTTGTGCTCCTCGGCACACTCGTGCCATCAGTTCTTCCATCTTCTCGCCAGATGGTCTGCTTCCAGTCAAGACAGGGATCGGACCTTTGCGAGACAATCCGGTGATAAAATAAACATCAGAAACCTCCAACTCTAATACCTGATCTCGCAACCTGAACACTTGTTCATGTTCATCCCAAATACTGATCAAATACTGGAGGAGCTCGGGCTGAGCGCGTAGACAGGGTGTAAGGAAGAACTTCTTCAGCCCACAGTTTCTGAGGGCATTCATGCAAGCCTCACTTTGGATGGCCTGTTCATCCTCTTCTCCATGCTCTCGTTCTTTCCATTCAATCTCCATTTTGCTTGATTACCTACATCCATATGGTCATAAACCCTTAGTTAAAGCTCTGGTAGGCCTCAAATTCCATGCAATTTGGTTTAAATATCGATTTTTTAGGCAGAATTTTAGGTTCGGCTGCTGGCGTGGCTATTTTGTGAACAGTTGCGCCACGTGGCGCGAGCCCTTTGTATAAAAGAGCCCATTGGCGCGGGTCCGTGCCCAATACCCGCGCTAATGAGCGCGGCCCTAAAATTTCAAAAGTGGCCACAGAGAACTGATTTACAAAGGAAAACTATTAAAAAATGGATGAAAATGTAGAGCAGGGAAGCGCCTCTTACCTGTAGCAGACGAGAAACTAAATGGTCAACCGGATCTGTCGCAATCGCCGTCAAAAGTTTCTGCTCCAAATGGACCACTATTGCTTTTTACCAAGGTAAATAATAAATGTAATTTTGTTTTTACCAATTTGGCATATTTATAACTTTTTGACATAAAATGAGTTGTAAAAAGTTATTTTCATCAAATATTTTAATATGTTATGTTGAAAATGGGTTTTACGCTTGCTTGGTATGTGCAGCAGCAGGTTTTTGTGACTTTAACGATGGAAACGAGTTGTATTTTATACTTTTTCGGACTCGTTAAATACACGAAAAAGTCACTCTGGAATCATCTTTCAGCTCTTTTCTGACTCTCTAAACATGAAAAGATTACTGAGGCCCTTCTCGTTTCGATCTCGTTAAATTGGACATGAATCGACATCTACCCAGTATACGTTTACCCCTTTTTCGGGCTGGGATGGATTGATTACGAAAAAGGAATACCCTAGCCTATCGCGACTAGGAGGTTTTCTCGGATATTGTTTTCTACCTTTTCGGATCTGAGGAACTATTTACGAAAAGGGACCTATGGAGTTTACTTTTCTGCTGTTTTTTCAAACTCTCTAAACATGAAAAGACGCCGAGTTCTCCCTTTGTCAGACTCGTTAAACCCTGATGACATCGGATCCAGTCGAAATGACGTTCTCCGAGTTCCTCCTTCCTAGGACTCGTTAAATGCACTAGGATGGATTCGCCCGAAAGGCGGACTTATATCACAAGCATATGCTATCCCCTTCAAGCTTGTTATCAAAAATAATTGGGGTACTCGCCAGAAATGGTGGGGGAAAAATGGAACCATCGTCGTTGTCGTCGGCAGTATGTCGCTCCTGAACATGGCACTTGTCTGCATTCGTGTCGGGTTGGGGACATCTCATCTCGTTGCTTCACTTTGCCTCCATGGGTTTGGGTAATCTCTTTTGACCTCTCATCTGTTCATTGCCTCGTCACCATGACCTCTGATCCGTTGATGTCAAATACTGCCAAGTCCACTGTCGTGCCGTTCATGTGTTCAAGAGAAGTTGGCCTCTGCAAATATCAACCTTCCTCTGTTTCTCATACGATCCTGATTCACAACAAAACATCATGTTCTTCTGTCTCGTGTCGATGATGTGGGAATCATTATGGCCCACCTTCGATCAAGGTCACTTCCTGTCGACATCAACTCATTATCCAGGAAGTTGGTCTAGAGACTCCTTATGGTACCTTGGAGCCTGCATGCCTCAATGGCAGGTTCGTCGCATTCGACGAGAGGTTTACATCATTGGCCTCCGATCGAGTGATTTTGCGGGTGTTCGACGTCAACTCATTTATTCGCACGCCGTAGATTGTACCTGTAGTACCTTGAGGACCATTGTCATTATTGGTGGTTTCTCTCGCGTCTGTTAACAGCTTTCATCATTGGCTGGTAATCAGACGATGTTCTTGCATGTTCGACTTCAGCTCACATATTCGCATGTTTGAACTTGTACTTTGTTTGGGTCGAGATGGAGCGCAAGACCCTGGATTGTGTCTGTTGTAATCCAGGCTGCGATTGTGGATTATTATCATTATGTATATGACTCGTTGATTGGATGGCTGCGACCATACCTGAGTCTATTTATTTGATCCTCGCTGGATGGCTGCGCCCATACCCTGGATCCGGATTATAGTGTACTCTGTTTCGGATGGCTGCGCCCATACCACATATACATCATGTACTTGAGATATCAGTTGTATTTTTCTGCGCAGGTTCTCCGACGACGGGGCTTCAGTTGAACATGTTCTCGTAAAGCATTTCACCCCTCTCTCTCTCTCGGGCCTCATACTTTAGGAGGCATCTGTTACACAGTAATTTGTCACCGTCCCTACCATTCCCCGTCCCGCACAATGGAGGACCCATTTTGTGACCTATGAACATTGTCATGCCTTGAAAACATCATCAATGCATTCCTCTAAGCATGAGCTTCAATTGCCCTAAAGACATCTCCTTGCAAAAAATCATGAAAACATCTCCTTTTGCATTGGCGCGGGCAGACAGTTCATCACTCGCGCCAATGGGGAAAATCCTACAAAGAGGTCGCGCCAACTGGCGCTCTGTCCCAGAGCAGCAGTCGCGCCAGCCAATTTAAGGAGTGTTTTTTAAATAAAGATGGCAGAAGTTGTGTTTCAACAAACTCAGAAACCATTGCCTATCTTGAGTTGGGAGGTTTGGCTGCGGGAGTTCTATGGAAGGGAAGTGGTTTTCCACCTCCCATGGAACCTTCCTTGTTGATAGGGCCAATCCCACAATAATAGGGATCCCAACTCCCTCCTTCCCCATCTATAAAAGCCTGCTTAATCCATGGCAAGCTAGTCTTGAAGTGCCTAAGCTTTGAATCTCCAAATTCCCAAGAGCCTTTGTGCTGTAAGAGCCCTCTTCCTTCCCTTAAGGCCGACTCAAGTAAGGAGACTATCATCGAGAGACTCTGGAGAGGTTTTCCCTTTCCCTGGTGAGATTTACGAGACGTGAATGACTGGAGAGCCATCCGAAGGAGACCACGACGTCAGAACATTGGTTGTAATCTCTTTCGATTGTTATTTAATGAATGATTACGATTATGGTTCCACTCTATTTTCGATTATGTTAATATGAGTAGTATCCTTTCTGACTGATATTTAGTTGCGTATGCTGGATTTTATGCTTGTATCTGTTTGTTTCTTGCATGTGCAGGTGTCCATCCGCGGAGATCGTGGAGGATCGTGATCTGCGAGGCTGAGGAACGGGAACGCTCTCTTCTTCAGATCATAGCATTGGATTCCAGGTAGGCCTCCATCTTTGGTCTTTTCATTCGTAACTAGGAACTTGCGTCGTAACATTTCGTGGCTAGACCCCTGCTGGGCTAGTAGGGATCGCCTCTGTCCGCAGGGGGGATTTACCTCCTCACCAATAAGCACTAGTTATTATACACGAAACTACCATGGGTGATATTTTTGGATTGAATGATCATCACTTTAGTCTTGTGGGTATTAACTGTCATACCCATCTTGGAGCAGTAAACATGAAGAGTATTATTATAAAACATTAGAAAAGTCATCAAGAAGAAGAAGAAATTACTATTAATTAACAAATAATATTATTATTAATTATATATTATATGATATTAATATGGTGGAATTAATAAAATTTATTTAAAGTCCAAAGTCTTATCTTTAATGTGCAAGATATAAACTCGAATATTTAAAATCAAAATTATAAAATTTGCGCAAAATTTTGAACACATAAAATTCTAAAGAATAAAATTAAATTAAACATCTAATATAATGAAATCTAATATAAGGAATTGTCATAGATTATTGAATGTAATGAATTATGTAATATAAGGATTATTAAATTATTATTTGAAGGGGATAGCGGGGAATCTATAAATATTTAATTTCTTAAAAGGATTGAAATATGAAGAAAAGCTTAAAAAGCTTAAAATAAGAAAGAAATTAGGGTAGAAAATGAAAAGGTGAGAAGGGATAAAGGGGGTGGGGAAGTAATTGTTATCATTATAACCATTCTTCGCCCCTAAGTCTTAAACCTTAATATGCCTCTCAAAATAAATCTATGCATGTTTTAAATCATTCACAAACAATACTTAAATAGCCACGACATAGATATAGGACGAGAAACTTTTAAATCTAATTGCGTTATTGTAAAACATCAATGCCAAACATTCATTGATCAGGTCATGACCTACATATGTTTTAGTCAAATTAATTTCTCTGACAAGCTTAACCCGTCTCTATATTCCCAATGATCTTATCACTTGCGATTTAATTGATGGTGCTTCTTGTATGTCTATCATTACAACAAGATAAATATACATGAAGGGACCACCACACAAGGTGTAGTCATAGTAAACCTTGTATACACACATATTCCTATCCAGCTGGTGGTTTTTGCGACTGAGTTACCTATGCAGACTAGTATATGCATGGCCGACGCATAATAATGCACGGTAAGGATACTTTTGTAGAGAGAAGTGGTCCAATACATTTTCATCCTTTCTCGGGATGAGCAAGGCATTGAGGGTAGGGGAAATGTTGTAAGGGTCTCTTTAGACTTATGTTTTTCATAGTTTAAATGCACATACTGAAAATACAATTATTTCTAACACTAACCTAAGGTATTAACTCCTGAATATACCTTTTAGCCATATCAATATAATTCACTTATATATTATTCCCCACCCATATTTTCATTTTTAACCTATGTTCTATTTCCCCACATGTTATGTAACCCCGCATCCCACAGGTTAAAATTATTAAGCTCTACTTCTATATACCAGTCCTACTACATATATTCCCCACCAGTTCTAATATTACACTTATCTGCATCCAATTTGTTAATATATTAACATTTTCCCATCATAATACACTCTCGACTATGTATTAAACATTATATTTCAATACATATTAATCTCTCGCATCGCACCATCTCAGCCTTCCAATCATCATCTACCAAATCCGACGACGGTTATCCCTTGTCGTACATTCCTTAGCAAGATATTTAACATACCCCAAGGAATGCGATAAGCGTGGTTTTTAGGCTTTCTCTCCCCTCTACGTGTCTTAATCGTGGTGGATCGCACCAATCAAACCAATTCCGCTTACTACCTTTGAAGCGTGCGAAAACCGATTGGCGTTTTTTTCCTCCCCCGCGCCCAAACTACTCATATATTTGAATTGACCGCTCATTCAATGCATTGAATGTTGAATTAAAATGTTTATAAACTACCTGTTTTCACTCTTTTTACTCTTTTGTTACCATTTTCATGCAGAAGAAGCATTGAAGACCGAAACAAATGATGATGACTCTGTTTTTAAGCCTAAATGAAACAGAATTCACTAATTTGATTGCTACAAATATTGCAAAATTCATACAAGTGATATAAAGACCAACAAAAGCTTTTGAAAGCTTTCTACGACCTCAGAAACCCTCCTGCAAAGAAACACTTCAGTTTTTGCCAGGTATTTTTCAGAAGAACATATCCATTCACCGATCTAAAAAGAGTAATATAGATATTCGAATCATTTAGGAGCCTTTAAACCCAAATAAAACCCAATTTTCTTCCTAAAATCATTTTTTCTGTAAACCTTGAGAAATTCTTTCACACATTCAGAAACCCTAGACTATTAAAAAATTATAGATTTGAGTAAACTGAAGAAGTTTTAAGCTTATGCAGACCTGAAAAATCCTTCTGTGACCTACAAACCCTTTCCTACAGTATAGAGGCAACCTTTTTGATTAAAATTGATGTCTTCAAATTGTTTTTATCACATTAAATTCATTATAAGCCATAGAATATCTGTTGCAGAAACCCTAAAACCCTATAGTTTCTATTTTGATACACAGTTTACAATTTAAGTTATTTGATCAGAATTATACTTTGCAGATAAAAGTTAGAGCCCTTGTCATATACAAAATCCTTCTGCAACTTGTTATAATTACCAGAGGTGCTTCTATAGGCCTAAATCAGTGTTTTGAAGGTCAATAAAGTACAAAATTGAAAAATCAAGTAAAGAAATGGCTTCCAAAAACATTGTAGTAGTCAGTCCTCTACAACCCCTATTGTAGATGTAGATAACTTCCCCCTCGCTGATACAGACTTCAAGATTACTGATACAGTGACAGAATTCAACTTTCTTGAGCTCCACTACTGGAGCCAAGAAAAATCCCTAGATCAGGCTGATGAAGTGTCTATCTGGGAGTCAAACTTGCCAAAATATGGTGTTCCTCATAGTTACCAATGCCCATAAGTAATCATAATCTACCAATCATGCTACTCTCTTGATCAAAGAGCCATAGTAAACCTTGAAAAATAATTCTTGTTTACTATTACAAGAGATTCAATCAAACAAATGCTTCAGATGCAACCTGGACTAGATGAAATTCCTTTGTCCATTGAAGGCCTCACTCAGTTATATTTGGATCTAGACTTCCCCAAGAGGTTCTGTTGAGCCTCAAATTTGTGCTTTCCTTCACCTCATTTTACCTCATTTTTTCCCTTGTCCATTTCCATTATAAACCCAATTGATCAATAAAAATAGTTAAAATTACTTCTAGAATGGTTTATATGACTGACTTGTTGAATTTTGTGATTGTTGCCATTGTTAAGCATTTTGACCGGAACTAGCTGCAGAATGCAGGCATTCTGTAGCTAACCGGCGATTCTGCAGCTACCTTTATGTTTGAGCATGTTCCAGGTGGCCTCTTGAGGAAAAAATCATATGGGCATGATCCACGTCGTGCCTACATGGTGTGTTGCTCGTCATGGAAGAGGAAATGAAGTCTGTGTACGGTTATGCACGTGGGAACACATTTTGTGAAAGAAGACTCCTACTAGGACTGTTACAGTCCAGGTGTCTTTTCTCTTTTACGCAGCCACCTTAAAGACTCCTAAAATGATTTGGATTAGGAAGACATCATTCCTAAATTATTGTAATTATTGTTACTTGCATTTACTTTAAAAACTCTTGAATAGGCCGAGAGCTTAGTTAGAAATTTTGTGTAGATTTGCTGCTAGATTTTGGTGTAAACTATGTGTTACGTCTTTTAAGACACAGAGCATTATGTTCAGACTATTGCATTGTTAATGGAGCAGACAAAATTATCTTGAAGGCGTGATTTAATTGTGAAGTCGAATGTCGTCAAGTGGTAGAGGGCCCCTGCCCCTTGAACGGATTTCCTTAGCGTAAACTAGATAAGTTCTTCCTAGATGTCTTTACGTTATGCATATTGAATTAGTAGTTGTTGTGTTTTATATACTGTGGTCGTACTCATTCCAGTTCTTCCATAAGAAGACATTCTTCCAACAGACCAAAATGATGAATTATTGATGACTATGGTATTGTAGGATATCAGTTAGATTTGTATTTGTTTTAAACTAGCTACTGTAGCCATAATTCGTTCCAGTTCTTCCACAAGAAGACACTTTGCCAATAAATTAAAACGATGAACGTTTAATGACTATGGTACTGTAGGATAGGATTTGTATTTGTTCTTAACTAGCTACTGTAGCCATAATTCGTTCCAGTTCTTCCACAAGAAGACACTTTGCCAATAAATCAAAACGATGAATGTTTAATGACTATGGTACTATAGGATAGGAGTTGTATTTGTTTTTAACTAGAAACTGTAGTTATATTCATCATAGTTCTTTCACAAGAAGACATTCTTCCAATAAATCTTAACAATGAATGATGAATAGCTATAGTGTCATAGGAATTAGTTGTAGTTTTTAGTCTTCACTATCATAGTTGTACTTGTCCTAACCACTCTTCCACAAGAAGAAATTCTTCCAAGACATCCTTAAGAAGTTCAAGATATGACTGTGATGTGACAACTTAGTTTCATTTGCTTTCAATTGCATACAAGTCCACAGTCAAAATTGTTCTACTCTTCCACAAGAAGGAACTCTTCCAAAATATCACTCATGATGAACAAACCGATTGTGTAACTTCATAGGATAGTGCATGTTAATTAGAATGCTCCGGAGTTTCATTTTTCATTTAATTCATGTCCAGCTACTTCATTTCAAAGTTTGATGATGACTTAGGATTTAACATTGTTCTAGTTTAGAAGCATCTTAAGCTCATGTTTAAATCAATTCATTGCACTCATATCTCATAGTCACACTGACACCCTTTGCACAATAGATCATTTTAGTTGATAGGATTCCTAAGACAGCCTTCATTATTTACAAATATCTTTTTGTTCTGAAAAACATTAGTGATCCATAACTTTAGGAACAGAAGATAACATCATTACAAGGTCTGAAATATCTCTGCAAATTCCTCACTATAAACAGAGCTCTTCCTCAACAGAACTACCCTGAAAAGAAACCAATAACTCTTGGAGAATAGACTCTGACCTTCAATTGAAAATTGCAGAATAGAACTAGGAATTAGTCATGGAATAGATGAGTTTAGAATAGAATGTTGCATCATGATTAGTGTCTAATTGTCTAGTTAGAAAACTTTCATATTTAAGTGATCATTTCTCAAAGTCTAGTTTGTGTCATTTGTTTAAAAAGTCATCATCAAGCTCTTGTTTCTATTCAGTCATAGTTTAGATGTTGCTTCAGTATTTTTGATTACATTTGCCATTCCATACATTGGGCTCAACTGTGTTCTTGACCACCAATTTCTTTTCATTAGTTTTCTAGACATTTCCATTGTAAACACAAAACTTCAAAAGACCAAAAACATCATAAATCAACATAAAAGACCAAAACATTACAAAACACTACACACACCGCACTAGGAAACAAGCACCTAGGTACATATGGTACATTTCACTTCAGCAGTTTACAAATCCTGGTTGACAATTAAATGAACTCAGTTTAGGAGACTAGATTGAGGCACAACATTTTCGCGCCGTTGCCGGGGAAGTGAAAACTAGGTAACCTTTGTTTCTTAGCATCCAAAAACAATTTTATGCGTAGGGAGAGAGATTCAAGAGGAAGATTTATAAGCAGCAGAGGCAGAAGTTTGACATCTAGAACACCACTTGTTTCATCTAGATCCAAAACTAGTACACCTTCAACTCAAACCCATCTTCCATCCTTTACTGATCCTGGACTTCTAGAAGATCTAAGGTCACCTATTCCATTAGAGAAACCTTCCACTTCATCCACTGAACCTGCCATAGAAGAGGATCCAAAAACCTTTGTTGAGGATACAAACCTTTCTACTTCCACAAGAGAGTCAACCATGGCAGAAGAAGGAGGAGGAGGAGTTGTTAATGGAGAAAACACATTATTTGGAGGAGGTAGAGGTAGAGGTAGAGGAGAAGGAGGAAGAGGAGGTAGAGGTGCAGATGGAGGAAGAGGTAGAATAGGAAGCTCTTTTGGGTTCCCTATACTGGATGGAGAAACCAATACAACCATGAAAAACATTTCACCTTCTGTCCTTCCGAACTTCTATGGACTTAAAACTGAGGATCCTGAAACTTTCTTATTCGAATTTGAAGTACTGTGTAGGACTTATGACTACCTTCAAGATGCCCAAAAATTGAAATTATTTCCTTCAACTATGAAAGGAGCAGCATTGAAGTGGTTTATGAGCTTAAACAGTAGTTCCATTAGGACATGGGAAGACATGAAACAAGCATTTCTAGAGAGATACTTGGATTATTGCATGCCGGTTAATCATAAGGAAGAAGTGTTCAAGATGTTACAAAAAGAAGATGAAAACTTAGAAGATTTGTTGGAAAGATTTAAATACAACATAAAAAGGGCACAAATGGAAAACCTAGATCAAGACACTTTAAAATCTCTTTTGTTGAAAACTATTAGGGATGAATGGTTGGATATCCTTAACATGATGGGAAAAGGGGATATATCACAACTCACATTACCTGAAATATCTGAGTTATGTATCAACCTTTCAAGAGGGAAATCTAAAACTGTCAAAGGTCCAAGAGATCTCGCTCTTGCAAGGGCAAGTAAGTCTGCTTCTGGGACAGTAAGTAGATCAGAAATAGGACACATGCTTGATGATTTTAAATCTGACATCTTAGGGAGTCTTAGTGAACAAATAGACACCCTCAAGATACAAAACAAGCAAAAGGTTGAATCTGATGCCTTGGCAATCTTTTGTCCCAAATGTAGGAAGAAACATGCCTTGAGAGAGTGTCCTCTAGATGTAAAAGTTGTAGAAACCTGTGTTATTTGTTCCGAGAAACATGAGACCAAGAATTGTCCTTCTCTTCCTGGTCTCAAGGCTGTTTTTCAGGAAGAAACTCCTACAGATTCCACAGAATCTCTTAACTTTGTATCTAGAAGACCTTGGTAGGGATCTCAGACACAGGGATTTCATGATCAAATGTATAATCAACCTCCACCTTGGAATTCTTGGCAGCAACCTTGGCCCCAATTTCAAAATCAATCTCAAGCTTGGGCACAAGGATCACAAGGTTCCTATGGAAGATACTCTCCATATTATCAGTATCCACCATCCTATCCACCATATCCACAAAATTTTCCTCAAAATCTTCAACAAAATTTTCAACAAAATTCTCAACAACATCATCAGAACCAACCTCATCAAAATCAACCACTTCCATTACCATTTCCTCAAAAATCCAATCAATTACCAGCTCAGCCCATACCAAACCCCAATAATAAGAATCCTCAGAATACATACATGTTAGAAGGACAACAATTTCCAACTTATTTAATTACTCCTATAGACCTTAGTGATGTTCAACTTAGGTCTGGAAGGATACTTGAGAAGAGGAAACCTTCTGTGATCATACAAGAACAAGATGATTCTGAGGAAGACTCCCTACGGGTTAATAAAAGTCTTGAGGAAGAAACATCCTTTCAAGGCCAAAACATTGAAAAACTGAAACAAAAAGATCCAATAAGCCCAACTCCAGTATTAGAGCAACCATCCACATCTACTTCTATACCTCCCTTTCCGTAAAGATTACAAATTGACAAAGGTGTAGAAAAACAAATAATGGTGCCTAATTATGATTTCTTGGATGAATTGAGAAATGTTTGCATTAAAATTCCATTATTGCAAGCCATCAAGGAAATCCCAATTTTAGCCAAAATAATAAAGGAGTTGAGTATGAAGACAACAAAGAAAAGAATAAGAGAAACCAAGAAAATTCAACTGGTAGGACAAATAGCAGATATTATGATGGGTAAGACTACTATTCCAAAGTACCTTGACCCAGGAAATCCAGTTGTCAAAATTCACATCAATGGAATTGAAATTCAAAACACACTCATTGACTTAGGAGCAGGAATAAATATCATGAGTAGACAAATCATGGACAAACTGAAACTTCCTAATCTTCTCTTTACACCCACACTATTACAACTAGCAGATAGATCTGTGATCAGACCAGATGGGGTAATAGAAGATATTCCAGTGTCCCTAGATTCTTGGGAGTACCCTGTGGATTTCATGATCCTGACACCCAAGAATAATCTAGGAGGCGATCCTGTCATACTAGAAAGACCTTGGTTGGCTACAGCTGATGCTTTTATTAGTTGTAGGTCCGGTGATATGTATATTTCTGATGGAAGTTCAACAAAGAAATTCACTTTATATCCTCCAGCTAGGACAATTACAGATCTAGATGACACTCAATGGATAGAAGATGAAGAATATTTGCAACCACTCTTCACAATTTCAGAAATTAGTGAAGATAATCAAATTCTGAATACTCTAGAAAATTTTGAATCTTCTCCAGAGCACAAACAAGAATCATTTCAAGAGAAATCCAATATTGATTTCTTGTCATCTAGACAGATGTCTCTTCATTCTATGGACAAATTTGGCAGTTCTACAAGTGAAATTTTTCCAGGTAAAACCTTGAACATAAACAAAAATCTGGAAAAATCTCAACAAGAAGAACTAGTCAAAGTATTACAGAGACATTCTTCTGCATATGCATGGGAATACACCGACATGAAAGGGATAAGTCCCAAGACTTGTACTCATCACATCTATATAGAGGCAAATTGCAAACCAATCAGACAGCCTCAAAGACGGATGAATCCAAATCTTAGGGAAATTGTCAAGGAAGAATTACAAAAATTGTTAAATGTTAATTTAATCTATCCTATTTCAGATAGTCAGTGGGTTTCTCCTTTGGTGATTGTGCCTAAGAAAAATGGAAAATGGAGGGTGTGTGTTGACTACCGAGAACTGAATAAAGCTACTCTTAAAGACCATTTTTCCTTACCTTTCATAGATCAAGTATTAGATACATTAGCAGGTAAAAAGTACTTTTCATTCCTGGATGGATTTAGTGGTTACAATCAAATCCAAGTAGCACTTGAAGACCAAGATAAAACCACATTTACTTGTCCTTGGGGTACCTATGCCTACCGAGTATTGCCATTCGGATTGTGCAATGCACCTGCAACATTCCAAAGGGCAGTATTAGGAATTTTTTCTGATCTGATACATGACTGTGTAGAGGTGTACATGGATGATTTTACAGTTTATGGGGATACATTTGAAGAGGCTTTAGAAAACTTGGAAAAAGTCTTAAAAAGATGTCAAGAAGCAAACCTTTCTCTTAGTCATGTAAAATGTTTTATGATGTTCACTAAAGGTATTGTTTTAGGGCACCACATTTCAGGGGATGGGATTAGAGTTGATGAAGCGAAAGTTGAAGTTATTTCTAACCTATCCATTCCAAGTTGTCAAAGAGATGTAAGAAGTTTTCTAGGATTTACGGGGTACTATCGGAGATTTATAGAAAACTTCACCAAAATAGCATCTTCTCTCTTCAAATTACTCACCAAAGATTGTGAATTTAAGTGGACTTCTGATTGCCAGTTAGCTTTTGAAACCCTGAAAACCAAAATTTCTGAAGCACCTATATTAAGGGGACCTAACTGGAAGTTACCTTTTCATATCTCGGCAGATGCTTCCGATACAGCTCTAGGAGCAGTATTGGGACAGAAAGATTTAATTCCCTATGCCATCTATTATATCAGTAAAAATTTGACTCCTGCAGAGTTAAACTATACTGTAACTGAAAAAGAGTTTTTAGCCGTTGTTCATGCCATTAACAAATTTAGACACTATATAACAGGCTATGAAACTTTTATTCACACTGATCATTCTGCCATTAGATATTTAATGAATAAATCAATCACTAATGGTAGAGTTATAAGATGGTTGTTTTTATTGCAAGAATTCAACATTACTATTCTAGATAGGCCTGGAAAACAAAACACTGTGGCTGACTTCCTGTCTAGAATTCAAAATATCAAAGATGACACTCCGGTTGAAGATCAATTTCCTGATGAATATCTTTTTGCAGTTTCTACTCAAACTCCATGGTTTGCTGATATTGCTAATTATTTAGTTTCAAGAAAATTTCCTTCAATTATGAATGCAAGGGATAAAAGAAAAATCATTAATGATAGTGCAAGATATTCATGGGTCGCTAATGAGTTGTACAAGACAGTTCCAGATTTGATCATTAGAAGGTGTGTTCGTGAAGATGAGATGCCTGAAATTCTCAAGGCATGTCATGATGAACCTTGTGGCGGACACTTTGCAGATAAGAGGACAGCTTATAAGATCCTTAATTTAGGATATTATTGGCCATCTTTGTTTAAAGATGCAAGGGAGTATGTAAAAAGGTGTGACAGTTGCCAAAGGGTAGGGAAACCTTCTCCTTCAGGTGAGATGCCATTACAACCTCAGGTACACATTGAACCTTTTGAAAAATGGGCCTTGGATTTTGTAGGACCTGTTAGTCCTCCATCAAGACAAAAGAAATACATATTAGTTTGCACTGATTATGTTACTAAGTGGGTAGAAGCTAAACCATTACTTGTTGCTAATGAATCATCTGTAGTTACTTTTCTTTTTGAGGATATTTTTACTCGTTTTGGTGTTCCAAGGGAAATTGTTACAGATCAAGGAGCTCAATTTACATCAAGGCTAGTGGAGCAAATGATGGAGAAGTACAAAATCAGACATAGAACATCTACTCCTTATCATCCACAAGAAAATGGTCAAGTGGAATCCACTAATAAGGTCATTGAAGGAATCCTAACAAAGACCGTTCATCTACATAGAAGAGATTGGGTAGATAGGCTTCCTGAAGCCTTGTGGGCCTATAGAACTACATGGAGAAACACAACAGGCCATACTCCTTATGAGCTTGTTTATGGAAAGCAAGTTTTGTTTCCTATGGAGTTCCAAATCCAAACATTCAAGATGGCAGTTCAGCTAGGACTTGATCTAACGGAGGCACAAAAGCATAGACTGGAGCAAATTAATGAATTGGATGAGATCAGACAAGATGCAGTTCAGAAAACAAGTCTAGTCCAACAGCAAAGGGCTAGATGGCATGACAAGCACATCAAAGAGAAGAAATTTAAAGAGGGTGATTGGGCTCTCTTGTTTGATTCAAAATTCAAGGATTTTCAAGGGAAATTTCAGACACATTGGCTTGGGCCATATGAAATTGTTCGAATTTTTGATAATGGGGCAGTAAAAATCAGAACTATAGATGAAGAGGAGGTCACTTTTCTTGTGAATGGCCACAGACTGAAGCTATACCACAAGCCACTCTCAAGATAAGAGTTTGTCAAGAAGTTCCAAGGAGACAAGGATGTGAAGTTAATGAAGAAGAGTCTCTCTTCTTCATCAACTTGATTAAATTTTCTGAAGCATTTCTCTTTTGAAAATATATATATATATATATATATATATATAAATAAAGGTATAAACATGAAAACCAATCACTGATTGGCATGTTTATACAGAAAAGATAGGGTGAAAATCAGAGTCTCTCTGACACTCTAACTTTTCCCATTTTTGTTTCTAAGCAGCTGTTATAAATCATAAGTTCAGTGCCATAGTACTTATGATTCATTTCATCTCATTCCATTCACTATCCATCCATACTTCATCTCATCCATCATTCACATCTCACTCCATTCCATTTCATTCATTTCACTCCATTCCATTTCATTCATTTCACTCCATTCCATTCCATTCATTTCACTCCATCTTCCATTCACTTCATTTTCATGTCAAAACATAGAATTTGATATCTTGCTGCAAGTGAATAAAAATATGCCATGAATTGCAGTACAGCCCTTATGTTCCTTCAGTCCATGAACTGAATCCATTCTTATTCCATTATCCACTTCATAATCCATCATCCATTTCATCCATTTCCATAAACATTTCACCCATCTCCCAGAAACATTTCATTTTCATGATTAAAGTATTCTACAGGAACATTCTGCAGCTCAGTGGACATTCTGCAGCTGATCATCTTTTCTGCAGCTCGACAGTCTTTTTGGCAGCTACAAACCCTGAAGGCATCAACCAACAGACATCAGAATTACAACAAAGTGATCCAGTGAATTCATGAATCAAAAATATCAAGAAATTGTGAAAGATTCCTCCAAAGATGAGCAGAGAAGACAAAGGCTACACAAACATCAAATAAAGGGCAGAGGTAATAAATTTCAATTACGATGGCAATTCATGAAAATTTAGCATAGTTTAGTTGTGAAATTATTCAAAGAGTTGTTTTAATTATTTTATTGATCAAACACCAAACAAAACCCTCTATAGACTTTGTATTAAATCTTCCAATTCAAATTTTCTATCCAATAGCATTTGAGCGGTGGAACGGCCAAATCATTTGAAATTCCCACGACTCTTGACCAAGTTCTTTAGTGATGAAGATTTTTCCTGCCGTCGTAAATCCTCCGCCGTCTCCTCAAATCATTAATGCAATCCTCCACCTCACTTCACCACTCTATGCCGTGACCATTTGCCATAACGTCATTCCGTAGCCAGTATTCCATTCCGAAGGCAGACGCATTATTATCATCAGGGGCAGAACAGAAGAGGTACATTGGAAGCATAACGGTGTGAGAACTCAATGAACAGAGAGCATATCACTGAGAACAAAGTTTGGAGCATTTTCACTGTCAACACAGAATTGTGGCCGTGTAGAGTTTAAAGCCTGTTGCTACCAGAAGACAGAGGTGCTAAAATTGAAGACTTTATTACCAAAGACAGAGGTGTGGTAGTGACTGGTTTTGAAGTTGTTGTTACCCGAGACAAAGAGGCTGTAGTGTTGAATTTGAAGCATACCATTTGCTATCAGAGACAGAGGTTGAGTTTGAAGTCTGGTGTTACTAGAAACAGAAGCGTTTTTCAGTGATTGAGTTTGAAGTCTTCTGTTACCAAAGACGGAGGTATTGCACAAAAAGAAATTTGAAATCATCTACCACTGTCTATCAGAGACACATTAGCTCGAAAATTGAAATTGCTTCCATATCATTCCAAAGTTCAACAAAAGTACATCAGTCTGAGGATTCGAAGGCATTTTTCAAACAGAGGCATACAAACCAGAGATTTTTAAGACTGTAGCTATTTCAAAGGTATGTTCTTCCAAAATTGAAGCCATTTTTATTTAGAGCTTGAAGCCATTTTAATCCGAAAGTAAAAGCCATTGTTTTGTGGATAGAGAAGAGTGTTAATTGATAGTAAAAAATCATGGGTTTCATCGTAAGGATTGAGCCTATAGGATCAAAATATTTAGAAGGTTATCCACAATGCAAGGAGATGCTACAACAAATAGGATGGCTCCAATTCTTGGAAAAGTTTAATGGTTGCCATAAGGAAGTTACCAAAACATTTTCTAGATCATTCCAAGGCACTGAGGTTGAAATAGGAGATGTTAAGTTTACTGTTAATGAAGTTTTTATAGCAGAGGCTACAGGATTATCCAGAGCTGGGGAAAGATGGTTTAAAAATAGGGAATTCCACAATGACTCATGGAAACAAATCTTAAAATCACCAAACATGGATGTTAGTGTGTTCAAGAAGGGAATTCCCAGTACAGCATTGAAGAGCAAATGGAGGAATATACTACTTCTTTTACAAAAATTTGTTACATGTGAGGGTAGATATGGGACATTTTATGTCTACCATATGAGACTAATGCTGCATTTTCTAGGAGAAGATTTGAATTTACCATATTTCTTGTATCAAAGTCTGAAGAAAATGGCTTCCTGTGTTCAGAGAAGAGTTCAGTTTTTGGAAACAACCCTGTATCATCATGGGTTAGTCAAAATTTTAGTTGAGCATCATCTATCCAAATCAAATGATACATGGAATGATTTCTTAATAAGAAATCATTTTGAGGAAGCAAAAGAACTATCACCTGAACCACAGGCCACAAAGAGAAGTAGGAGATGGAGGACTCCAACAGGTAAAATTGACAAACCGGTTCAAGAAAGCAGTGAAGAAGTCATTCTGGAGAAGTTGACTAGAATCAAGAGTCAACTCAAGGAAGAGAAGGTAATCAAGGAATCTGTTATAGAAAAAGGGGAGGGTTCCTCTCAACTTAGGAGAAGCCACAGATTAAAAGGAAAACTGAAGAAAACATCAATCAAACAAACAGGGGTAATCAATATTGAAGATGAAGAAACATCCATGGAAGAGTATGATGATGAATATTTTTATGAAGGCACCCCTGAGATTGATCCTGCTCAACAGGATATCTATGATTATGTGGAAACTTTAGAGAGAACAGCTTCAGAAAGAGAAGAGAGAACCCCCAGTCCTCCACTAACTGAAATTGATATATTGAGGAGGGATAGGTATGAGTTGGAATTGTTGAATAGACACATTAAAAATGAGAATGAAATTCTCAAAGATCAAATCAAGCTCAAGACCGACATGAACTCAACCTTATCCCTGCATATAGACAAAGTGGAGAGGACCAATGAGAAGATGAAGACAAGGAACAAAAAGTTGATCAGGGCACTCACAAACCTCAGGTTCAAACTTGTGATCAGGAAACCCAGAAGGCCTCTAGCTTTCAGACAAAGGAAAAGAAGGGGATTAGATGTCCTTGCAGAAGCCTCTGAATTCATAGGATAATTTGCATGAGGACATGCAAAGAGACAAGAAAAGGGGGGGCATGTTGAGCCCTCAACTCTAGGTTTCTTCACCTCATATTTTACCTCATTTTTTTCCTTTGTCTTATTTTCATTATAAACCCCAATTGATTAAAATAAAACAGTTAAAATTACTTTCAGACACGATGGGGTTCCTCGCATTTGTTGAATTATGATTACAAGCATTACATTTTCGATTTAATTAGGTCAGCATCGGCATTCTGTAGCTAACCGGCGATTCTGCAGCTACCTTTATGTTTGAGCATGTTCCAGGTGGCCTCTTGAGGAAAAACGCATATGGGCATGATCCACGTCGTGCCTACATGGTGTGTTGCTCGTCATGGAAGAGGAAATGAATTTTGGATACGGTTATGCACGTGGGAACACATTTGTGAAAGAAGACTCCTACTAGGACTGTTACAGTCCAGGTGTCTTTTCTCTTTTACGCAGCCACCTTAAAGACTCCTAAGATGATTTGGATTAGGAAGACATCATTCCTAAATTATTGTAATTATTGTTATTTGCATTTACTTTAAAAACTCTTGAATAGGCCGAGAGCTTAGTTAGAAATTTTGTGTAGATTTGCTGCTAGATTTTGGTGTAAAACTCTGTGTTACGTCTTTTAAGACACAGAGCATTATGTTCAGACTATTGCATTGTTAATGGAGCAGACAAAATTATCTTGAAGGCGTGATTTAATTGTGAAGTCGAATTCCGTCAAGTGGTAGAGGGCCCCTGCCCCTTGAACGGATTTCCTTAGCGTAAACTAGATAAGTTTTTCCTAGCTGTCTTTACGTTCTGCATATTGAATTAGTAGTTGTTGTGTTTTATATACCGTGGTCGTACTCATTCTAGTTCTTCCATCAGAAGACACTCTTCCAACAGACTAAAATGATGAATGATTGATGACTATGGTATTGTAGGATATCAGTTAGATTTGTATTTGTTTTAACTAGCTACTGTAGCCATAATTCGTTCCAGTTCTTCCACAAGAAGACACTTTGCCAATAAATCAAAACGATGAATGTTTAATGACTATGGTACTGTAGGATAGAATTTGTATTTGTTTTAGCTAGCTACTGTAGCCATAATTCGTTCCAGTTCTTCCACAAGAAGACACTTTGCCAATAAATCAAAACAATGAATGTTTAATGACTATGGTACTGTAGGATAGGAGTTATATCTGTTTTTAACTAGAGACTGTAGTTATATTCATCATAGTTCTTTCACAAGAAGACATTCTTCCAATAAATATTAACAATGAATGATGAATAGCTATAGTGTCATAGGAATTAGTTGTAGTTTTTAGTCTTCACTATCATAGTTGCACTTGTCCTAACCACTCTTCCACAAGAAGACATTCTTCCAAGACATCCTTAAGAAGTTCAAGATATGACTGTGATGTGACAACTTAGTTTCATTTGCTTTCAGTTCATTTGCTTTCAATTGCATACAAGTCCACAATCAAAATTGTTCTACCCTTCCACAAGAAGGAACTCTTCCAAAATATCCCTCATGATGAACAAATCGATTGTGTAACTTCCTAGAATAGTGCATGTTAATTAGAATGCTCCGGAGTTTCATTTTGCATTTAATTCATGTCCAGCTACTTCATTTCAAAGTTTGATGATGGCTTATGGTTTAACATTGTTCTAGTTTAGAAGCATATTAAGCTCATGTTCAAATCAATTCATTGCACTCATATCTCATAGTCACACTGTCACCCTTTGCACAGTAGATCACTTTAGTTGATAGGATTCCTAAGACAGCCTTCATTATTTACAAATATCTTTTTGTTCTGAAAACCATCAGTGATCCATAACTTTAAGAACAGAAGATAACATCATTACAAGGTCTGAAATATCTCTGCAAATTCCTCACTATAAACAGAGATCTTCCTCAACAGAACTACCCTGAAAAGAAACCAATAACTCTTGGAGAATAGACTCTGACCTTCAATTGAAAATTGCAGAATAGAACTAGGAATTAGTCATGGAATAGATGAGTTTAGAATAGAATGTTGCATCATGATTAGTGTCTAATTGTCTAGTTGGAAAACTTGCATATTTAAGTGATCATTTCTCAAAGTCTAGTTTGTGTCATTTGTTTAAGAAGTCATCATTAAGCTCTTGTTTCTATTCAGTCATAGTTTAGATGTTGCTTCAGTGTTTTTGATTACATTTTCCATTCCATACATTAGGCTCAACTGTGTTCTTGACCACCAATTTCTTTTTCATTAGTTTTCTAGGCATTTTCATTGTAAACATAAAACTTCAAAAGACCAAAAACATCATAAATCAACATAAAAGACCAAAACATTACAAAACACTACACACAACGCACTAGGAAACAAGCACCTAGGTACATATGGTACATTTCACTTCAGCAGTTTACAAATCCTGGTTGACAATTAAATGAACTCAGTTTAGGAGACTAGATTGAGGCACAACAGGTTCCATATTTTTTATACCTTCATGCCTTCTTATGTATAAATTCCCAAGCTGAATCCTCCATACTCTTCTGCTAAGTTCTCTGAAAGGACAAGACATATCATTTCCATGTTGTCTTTCATTCTTGGTTATTTTACATATGAACATGTTGATGTTTTAGTGCTTGTTTTCTTGTATACTTTTACACGTGGTTAGCCTCCTGCTACCATTTTTAGTTTTCCCAATACCTTGCTAACATTATCTATGAGAAATTGGTCAAAATGCCTTCTAGAGGTGTTTTTAAGTACTCTTCATTCCTATTTCACATGTTCCTCTATTTTTAGTCTTAGAAGTTTAATATAAGCCTTCAAAAGCTTGATGTGGAAGGAAATCAACAATTAGTCATCTTTTGGACTTCATTGATAAGGAAAGATTCAAATGAGTTCAGCTATACATATTTTACAGATTCCTTCATTCATCCCATAGTCAATTTACTAAACAGCAGTGTACAGCCTAGAATGAGTAAGGAAATCAAGAGGGTCCTACAATTTTCTGAGCACAATAGGACAGGTGATTGGTACTTGTACCAAAACCATACAAAAATAAGAGTTTATGGATCAAGTCTTGTCCCTTATAAACTGCCCAAATACCTCCCTATGAGGTTATTTTCCCTGGAATACATAAGGGAGATTCTTAATTCAAATGTTGTTAATTTCTTAATTTCAAAGAAGAAAACACAATTCAAATTGAAGAACCAGGTTGGCCCTTTTATCTATAATAATAGAGAAGCAGGTTTAGAGGCTGAAAAACAATTGCAAGAGTTCAAGTTCAATCCCATCTTCCTATGGTATTATGATCCCCTTGGTGTTATTAGTAAAATGAGAGTTAAATTAACACTAACTCCATATGTACATGAAAATAAGCTAGAGATTGAAAGATTCTCAAACCAATCTGAATGGTTAGAGAATACATTGGTAGAGGTAGGAAAGTAAAGTGATACAATTCAAACTTTGCAAAATCCAGCCCAAGAAGACAAAAATGTGAAGATAAATAGAGAGGAAGGATCCTATATAGCAGAGACTACATTATAAACTAAATTCAAATTAAGATACAGTAAAAATCCAAAGACAAATCCTACCAATAAAGAAAAGGAAACAATAGAGGTGATTGATACAGAAATAACAACAAAAGAAAAAACACCTCCTATAATAATTGAAGAAGAACAGCAGCCCACAACTTCAAAGACAGCTAATTCAAAAGCAACACAGTATTGAAGTTTCTTCATCTAAGAAAACAACAGAAAAGGACAAGGATATCAAAGAGAGATACAAAGAAATCAAAGCCAGAAATGAAGAAACTAAGACAAAAATATATTCTCAGTATCTGAAACAAACACCACGCATCCAGAATAGGCTACTTTCAACCACTGACTACAAAAATAAAAATATGCAGATGTCATTTCCTCAACCTATAGTTTAGACTCCTAAGTCATCCTCATATCACAAAAAGATAGAGTTTGAAGTTCTAGTCCAGGATATTCATCCTCTGGATCAAATTGAATTTCATAAGTAGGATGGGGAGATGATTTATTCTAA
Source organism: Pinus albicaulis (assembly GCA_034641835.2). Lineage (NCBI taxonomy): Eukaryota > Viridiplantae > Streptophyta > Pinopsida > Pinales > Pinaceae > Pinus > Pinus albicaulis. The sequence continues at coordinate 403,033,780 of CM076571.1, read as the reverse complement.
AATGACCACCAAGGCCATGAGTGCACAAAAGCTGCAAAATAATCTGGTAAACGTCGGAGATCAACTTAAATTGGAGAAAGCATCTTCACAAGAAAAGGACACTAGAATCAAATCCTTGGAAGAGCTATTAATTGAAGTAGGATATGATCCTCCAAATGTAAAAGTTGCAGAAGAATTGATCAAGAAGAAAAATGCAGACATTGTTGCATTAATGAACCAACTAAAGTTCCCCCCTACAGAACATCCTCAAGCCAAGAAGTTTTTACAGGATACCAATCAGAAAGATTAAATTATGAGTCTCATTTTACAATTGACAGCTTAGATAAAGGAAATGGAAATTGAAATGGACAAGTTGGTCCAGGATAAAGAAGCCAAAAAATTAGAGGAAGTTCCTGCAGCTATCATCCCTGTAGTCACAAAAATTGTACCTTCTGCTTTGGCAAAATCACTGGCTCCTAATGTCCCAATGGCCACAAAACTTCCAATTACTTCATCTACAACTTCAGCCACAAAATCTTCAACAACAATATCATAGCTTTCAGATGAAGTAAGCAAACTAGTAAAGGCTATGGAAGATATGTCTATAGACCAATGATATAAACATACTAAAAGAACAACTCAAAAATATTGAATATTCTAAGAAACTTCCTCAAATAAATGATAAGACTGAAGAACAAAAAGCCAATAGATTGAATGAGCAACTAAAAAATTTGGAAAGAGAACAAACACTGAAGTAACCAATGTCACATGTCAAGTAGTAGTTATGGTCCAATATCATTGAAGCAATCAATGATATTTATTCATCTATACCAGTCATATATGAGCAAAAATACTTAGTGAAATGAGCAAGAGAAGCAATCCAGAAGATGAAAGAAGAGCTTGGAAAGAAACCTGAAAAAGCTCTTGAAATCATTAAGTTTCTTAATTCTAAAAATAGACAAGAGCTATAAGAGATTGGAATTGATGATAGAACAACGACCATCCTAGAAGTTAGGAATGTAATTTCTAAAAAGAGTCTGATGATACATTTAGAAGAGAAATGCAAGAACATGAAGATTTCTATCACAAGGTTCATGATCATGTTTGATGTTCTAAGGTAAAAGGGCCTTCCCAATCCTCTAGTTATTAATGATAGATTAATGAAGTAGGATGATTATGATAAAAATATAAGAGAGTTTGGCAGGGAGCAAGTGAACAATTCAGCCTTCTAGGGAATCCCAAGAGGGAAGGTGCTCCATAAGAATTTGGAGATTTTTTTTTAACTTACAACATGAAGTAAAACACTTATTTGCAAACAAGACAACATTCTCAAAGTATACTAAAGCTGATGAAAACTTCAGAAGGATGATGAAGAAAAAACTGCTAGAGGTAGAATTCTAGAAAAAAAATAATTGATACAATGTAAAATCAAATTGTAGTGAGCATAGAGCAGTGAAAGTCAAAATAGAGCTTTCTATTTTTACATCAGCATTTACAGTTTTTGCAGTAAAAGAGTATCAGGATAAAGAGTACCAGATCGAGGTCAAAGTTTAAAGTAAGCTAACAAATTACAGAGAAAAAATGAATCTTTTAGCGTGAAAGACACCTCATTGTCCAGGTGCAGCTTCATTTAACATCAAAGAGAGAAAGCAGTAAAAAAATCAAGACAGCAAACCATTTATTTCAATAAAAAATGGACAGTTAGCAGTAGTTAGAAATTTGTCACTATCTTGTTGCATGAAGATATTTATTTTCCATGAATAATTCCTAAGTTTATTCTAGGATATTTTGTTTGAGTTTCTGTATAAACACTTCTCATTTGGAAGTATTGAGTGTGGATAAATTGTTGAACATTTCTATAGTTGTACTATTCTGAACTGAAGGGTTTTTGTTCTAATTTCAAGTCAGCGAACTGGATTAAAGCAATAAAGCATCATACTACAATATTCATGTGTTGGGCCACTACAGTGAAGTATTTTCACTTGTTTCTTTGTCAATTTCTTATGTTTTCCATTAATACTTAAATGTTATTCTAAATATAAATGATAAAGCAGGAATTGTTACTTCAGAATATGTTAATAGCACTTTGTTTTGACTGATTATCATTTATATATTTTCCACTGATATCCAGATTAGGGAACCCTTAATTTCTCTTTTATCTCGATTAAAAAAAATTTCACCATCATCCTTGAATATCTGAAGTGACTCAGCTATCTTTCCCTATAAACATTTCTCTTTAGAACTTGACCCCGATCTGACTACTTGACACATTGACTCCATTATCCAAATATAATTATAGACCTACATATATCTATTTGAGTAATTCATTTCACCACCAAATCAACTCAAAATCCAAAATCAATTTATCCTACATAACTAGCCTAAAATCCAATACAATCAACAAAGTTAAATCATATAGAGAGAGCCCTCTCTAAGCATTAGGAAAGCTATATCCTAATGCTTAAAAGTAGGTTTTTCATTACCTCTATTATTATTTAAACTAAAATAAAAAATCTCACAACTATTAAGAATTATTGGAGTGATAACACACTGACTGTCCCAACTCTGTCACTGAGCTGCCAACTAGACACCCTGTCAATGTTTTGGTTATACCGTTTTCGTTTCAAATAAAAATTGAGTGATTCAAATTGGGTTGGAAAGTAGAGATAAATGGATCCTTAGGATAGAAATATGTTTTAAAAATATTCCTTTTTGGTCCCTAAAAACATCACTATCCCGATTGTGTTTATAGAAATTTTATCAAGCTCGCAAGCCAAAAAAATATGATATTCAAGCAATTTTTCCAAATTGGTGACAAAAATGAATATGAGTGTCTATAGAAACATTATATTCAATATAATACATATAAATGAATAAATAAATTCAAAAATTTGTGATCTATGTTGATTTCTACAGTGCGTTGCAATAAAAACAACAATATATATATATATATATATATATATATATATATATATATATATATATATATATATATATATATATATATATTTTTTTACAAATAAAAAAAATTATTTATTTATGTTCTTATTTATTCTATTTTCTACACTAACCTACTCTGCTTTTAAAATTAAAATATACTTGCGTTTAAGAGTACTTCCAATGGAACCATTTTTGAAATAAGGCCTCGAGTATGTAAATACCCAAATTTGAAAAATGCATGTTAATAAATAATAGGGTATGAAAGAGCAGCTTCCCTTGAAAGGATGGTGTTAAGAATTGCTGAAGTATGGAATGTTGTTGCAAGAAAATGATGGAGTGAAACCAGTCTTCAATGTAGCCTTTACTCTCTTGATTTCCCACAGTTTTCATTTCTTGAAGTTCTTGAGTTTCTAATGTTTTATTGATCTCGACGGCTTGTTGATGTAGACTAGAAGAAACCTCGTTTTCTTCCATAACTTCTACATTTTTTTTATTTGAAACCTTTCCAATCTCAATATAAGTTTGTTGTAATGGTACATGTGAAATAGAATTGGTGGGAATGGTGGGTAAATTTTTCATTTCAACATTGTAAGCATGTTGTACTGGTTTATTACTATGAGGGTGTGGAATGGATTGAGCAGGAAATTGTGCAGGGCATGGAGGATTTTGTTGATGTAGTTGATTGGGTTGTGTGGATGATTTTGATAGGAAAGTAAGATGTTGTTGAAGAGCTGGAAAATAATATGGATGATATGTTTGTGCTACAAGATGAGGGAGAGTAGTCATGTAATCATAAGATGATCCATGCCAAACTTGTGGACAAGATTGGTGAGGGTTATATTGAGATTGACATGGCTGCCCTAACACATGAGTATTCCATTATGGATTATGCAAGTAAGAAAATGGAAATGAATTGTTTCAAAACACACATGTAGGCCATGGTTTCCATGGTTGTGAGATTGTAGCTTCTTGATCTCTTGGGTACGTTGTTTTCATCCCAAGTAAGAAAGAGCAATTATCCATGGGATGCTCTTTTAGGGAATGAGGAAAAAAAACTTCTTCAAATTCTGTTGGTTTCTCTTAAACTAAAAAACATACAATTGTGAATTTAGACAGCTAATAAAATCAATTTTAAAATGTTCAAATAAATCATTGATTTCAGCTCTTATACCTCTAGTTCTTGCAGTAGATTTGGAAAGGAAAGAAGAAAATTCTCTAGAATTATTACCAGCCTTGGATATTCCTCTTGAAAACCTTATGCATAAATCACAAACATCATCATATGATAACTGAAAAAACATCACCTTTTCCTATCAAATTTAATAGCTCTAAAAATTCGTCTTTGATTCCTTTCAGTAGGAGTGTTTTCAATATCTCTTTTTCCAAATGCTTATGCTTTGATTTTTGAAGGTTGTATTTAAATCGCTCCACATAGTCCTCCAATATTTCATCTTCCCCTTGTATCATACTAAAAATATATTCACTAGCCTTGCAATAGTCTTGGTACTTCTTCAAGAATACATTATTCATTTCTTCCCATGTTTGAATGCAATTCCCACCAAGGCTCATGAACCGTCGGAGAGTTGCTCCTTTTATAGTAAGAGGAAACACTTTCAACCTTTTATCATTAGTACAACAATCATATCCTCTACAAAGTACTTCAAAATCAAGTAAAAATGTATTTGGGTCTTCATTTACCAAACCATGAAATTTTGGTAAAGCGGATGAGGGAATGATGTGCATTTGTGTCACTCCTCCTAGATCTTTGATAGGAAAATCAAAAGTATCAATGTGTGTCATTTCTTCCCAAAAAATAAGATGTTATTCATGTGATGCTTTGAATCTCCTTCTTCAAATGTTCCTATCAATAGGTTAGGGAAATTGGTGGTTCTTACATCACCACTTAAGTGAAATGATAAGATTTGTTCAAAATTCTACCTCTAAGATTCCTACTTTTATCCATGCATGCTATATGACCTAAGCCTGACTACTGAGAGTAGATCCATCACTGGTTCCCTAGGATGTGTGCGTTGGTTCTTACCTTCCATCTTCTATATCCAACCCTCATGAAATCAAGTATGCTTCTATAACCATATATTAGTGTGGTAGTGATATTTGACTGCCTCCCCAACAACGATGCCAAAATGTTGGGTAAGATTAATTGATTAATAGATAAAACTAATCAGCTAATAATTAATTATCAACCAAGGAATGTCTTTTTTTCAAGGCAATCAGAAAAATATAAGCAAGAAAAAACCAAAAGCTAACACTGGTTCTATATGATTATGTTCTACACTATCAATCTCATTCAAAAAGAAATAAAATGTAAGAATTGAAAAACAACACTACATGTCAAAAACATAAAGAAAATGACAGGAAAATAATTATGCTAATCACACGACTTGAATCAATACTAAATTAAATCACACATTGCTGAATTATAAATTTAACCTATTGCACCCAACATAATTCAAATTTTAATCTAGAACAATAAATTAAATGAAATCTAGAAATTGCGAGAAACAACAAATCTAGAAAACACATCAAACAACAGATTACTTTTAAAGAAAGGAAAATTAATTTAAACAACAACAATTGAAATTTAAGTAAACAAGAACGCAACTAGACAACTTTAGATGTTCAAGGCAGCACATCGTCCAAGCTAGTGGGCCCAACTACCCAAGACTCAGTTCTGCCTTGAGAAATAATTCAGATCAGATTACAAGCTGCAGATGTAGAACTCAATGAATAGTTTCCTTCATTAAAATATATGAGAAAAATAATTACATCATATGAAGTTCATAGCCTTGTGTCTAATTAAACAATTTTACATCTCCCATCTCTCCTATCTCCTAATTATTCCTTTCTCTTATTTCCTAATTATTCCCCCATCTCTTTGATCTCTACTTTCTTTTAAATACACAGAGAGAAAAAGGAAGTTACAAAAAAGTTGATTTACAAAATTATTTCCATTACAATTTTGGATTGATTACATAATGTCAATAAACAAGATCATATCTAAAATATCTTCCCTTCATCATTCAGCAGAAACAAGTTGAATCTGGTATTGCAATTTAAATAATTTGGAAAATAGCAACCACAACAAATATGAGAAAACCATATTTGAAGAACCTTGTGTTTCTCTTAATGTAGATGGAATTTTGGAAAAATTCACATCAAAAACTAATTTGTTCTGTTTTGCACAAAACCCATGTCTCATATTTTCAGGATTCATCTTTATTTGTCCGCAAAGTTCAATGCAAAATTGTCATTTCTTATTCTAGCGAATTTCTAAGTTGGAATATTTTATTATGAACTAGAAATCGAATTTGCAATCTCGAAAAGGTATTGGAGGCTAAAATCATGAGTGATGTTATAAAAAATTCATTAATAAACCATCATTGGAAAAATAATTCATACTAATCTTTAATTTATTAAAAATAAAGGAGAAAATGTAGTATTTATCCATAAGAGCATAAATAATTATAAAATGGTATTATGTGATAAATTGTGATATATTATGATGAATGACATGATAAATAATGATAGAAATGGATGAAATAGACGTTAAATAGTGATAATAATAATGACATATTTGTGGCCTGACACATGTTAGGTAAGAAACTAATCTCATTGAAAATTTTCTTATGAGGATTTTCATTCCACACTAGTAAATTTGGCCCAATTTCCGACGGCCACTTCGTCGCTATTCCGACACAGAGTCGCCGCAAGACCGATAGTTTGAGGCTAGACAAAATGTGGTTATCCTTAGAGTCGCAATTCCGACACTTCACTAATGTGTCAGAATAGCAACACTATTTATGTCCAAGCTGTCGCTCTTCCGACGTTTTTAAATCGTCGCTCCTCCGACATTTTCCCAAGCATCGCTCTTCTGACGTTTTCCAAATATTCCCTCTTTCGATGTTCTCCAAACCATTGCTCTTTCGACATTTTTCCAAACTGTCTCTCTTCCGACGTTTATCAAATTTCACACGACTGTTGCAATTTTGACGAAATGTCTTCCAATGTTATAAAGCGTCGCTCTTCCGACGCTTATGAAACGTCGCTATTCTAACAAATAAGTAAAAATATTTAAATAAAAGAACTGTCGCTCTTCTGACGCAAATTTCTTTCGACGCTTTGGAGGTGTCACTCTTCTGACGCATTGGAGGCGTCGGTCTTTCGATGCTTTGATAAAAATATTTAAAAATATATATATATATATATATATATATTCTCTAATTCTCATGTTATAAGGTATCACTACTTTTCTCTGTCATGTCGTTTGGGGTTGGTTTGGTCAGGCTCGATTAGGAGTCGGGATTTTTCATCAATATGAAGTATTTTGAGGACGAGGTCCTTGTTGGAGAGTGGGAAGAGGTGGAGAGATACCCTTCTAGTTTTACGAAAGTGGATGACAATCAATACTCCATGAAGATATTTTTTTAAATCAGGAAGCAGAAATATTTAGAGGCATTGAACAAGTAAGTTAAGACAACATAGTCAAATTCACCATTTTCTGTGTTTTATGCTTTCTAGTCTATATCTTTCTATGGAAAATTGGAAATTGCTGATTTTATGATAAATATAGATGCCTATCATGGAGAATAGATTGACTCATGTTAGATGCCCATCACCAAACACATGTTAGATTGACTCAGCCAATCTAAATTGTGAGTTTTACAAAGCAGACTTATTTATCTCTGTGAATAATACAAGAAAACCAAAACTAAACACTTAGTTTTCTTGTTTTCTGATCCAATTTTACAGCTGACAACGAGTAGACCTGTCAATTGTCAAGAATACACAGGTAATTGTAGTATGTAGTATCATCTATGTACAAACTTAACATTATATGGACATTGAAAACTTTAGTATTACGTAAAAATTAAAATGTCTTCTTTTATTATTTCTTAATTTAACTTTCATTTTTTTGTATTCCTAAGTTAATTCCCAAGTTTTCTCGACTCTGAGCCAACCCTTACTCTTCATTCTCACCAAATCATTCTTCAAGTAAAGTCTGGTAACTTTTCTCCTTTCTAAATGCAGAAATTGGCAAATGAATTTGGGTTTATGTCTTAGGTTGATGTTCTAATGCAATTGTTAAGCAACATGATGATATTGAGAAAATATTCAACTGTTGACTTCCTATGAACATGCATCAAGCATTAATTTATGTGTGTTTTCAAGACTAGTTTTTCTGTTTGCACCTAGAAATAATTTTTTTCCTGGATCTCTTTTTTCTTAATATAAATCATTATGTCATTAATCCATTGATGAGCATCATGAGTGGGATGTTCTTTTCTTACAATATAGATGATCAGTTAATTAATGAGGTATAGTTTTAAGGTGTGAAATAGATATCATGTATATATAACCTTTTTCAAATGGATGTCTTTACAAGGCAGACCGAGACCTAAAAGTATTTGCATCCTTCAATGAGGAGCTCTATAAGGAGATAACACAACTTCTAACTTTAGATAATTTCAGGTGCTTGTTTGCTATATATAATAGGTTCTTAATTTTAAAGTTATAGCATTCCGAATTGATCAAGATTAATTTTATCTGTATTCTCTAACGAACCTGTATGTGAATCAGATAAAATGAACAACTTTCAAAGTACGGGGATACCAAATCAGCTAGGAACATCATGTTATTGGAAATCAAAAATCTTGTAGAAGCTAATCCTCTGTTCCGAGAAAAGTTATAGTTTCCTGCACTTAAATAATCTCGATTGCGGACACTTATCAATCAAAGGTTTGCAAAGTTTTCAAGCCTATTTATTTTGGAGATGCCAGTATATTGCAATTATTTCTTCATTGGGTTTTAGAAGGCTGTGATATTTCTCCAACAACGTGAAAGTGTCTTCAAAGTGGAGCATGGCCTGTGTTAGCCCCTTATGAGTTCCTTGACAAGCAAGCAAGGGGATAGAATGTTTTATGAGCCTTCAAGGAATGCATTTCCCTTGAAAACACATCATCCTTGAAGACTTTTTATGTTCCCTGCCTTTGAATGTCTCCCTCTGCTGCTATGGTATCAGTGAGCCTAGCTGAATGACAAATTTTGCTCAGAAAGGCCTTATTTCGCCCCTTGTATCCCTGCAGAATTTCCCCATTTTATCCTCTTTCCCCTTTTTCAAGTCCCCTTTGTTCCCCCTAATTTCCCCATCAACCTCCTAAATTTCCCCAATATCCCCATGAAATCCCACCCTTGCCTTTTGTTTTCCCATTTTCCCCCTCTACCCCCCTATCGTTACCCTCCTTAGGCTTTGAAATGAATTAAAATGGGTTAAAAACCCAATTTATGTCCTTACAATAGGCCTGAGCCCCTTTCTCGCAAGCCCCTTGAACCACTTTCCCCATGTGCCCGAGCGCCAGGACCAAGCGCTTAAGTCCTGAGCGCTAATCACAATCGAAAGATAGTCGGAGGGGTGAATTCATTCGTAAACTTAAAAAGTTCCGATGCGATTGGCTTATCACGTTAATTCCTCCGCTCTTCTTTCCACCATCGATCTGCCATATAGATCAGATGGCCCGCGCAAAGTTGCAAACTTTCAATCGCAACACTTATGTTTTCCCCTCGGATCGGTCCATCGCAAATGCTTGCGATGCGATTTATCGCAGCTCCGACCTCCGATCCTCCGATCACATTTTCCTTCTGATTACTCTCCCTCCCGATTGATCGCAGCTTCCTTTTTCCAATTGATCATATGTTTTCCCTTCCGATCCCCGATCACGTCGTCTCCCGATATCATCCTAGTCATTGATCCCCTTGTCTAATCCAACGGTTATCGCTTGCCCCCGCTCATCGCAATCGGAATTTTGTTAGTGCCGCTCCTTTGTATCCCCACCGATTGCGATCCCCCGATCCACTTCTCCACCATTGATCTTCCCTCCAGATCGAACGGTCCTGAGCTAATCGCTTCCTCTGCCCAATCGCAATCGGAAGTTTCAATATGTGTCACCTCTGTTCCCCCTCTAATTACGATTTCCCAACTCAATCACAGTCATTCATCCATATTTGAAATCAACGGCCTAGATCATCTCGCTTCACTCCCGTCACTCTTCCCCTTCTGCCCTCCGAGCATTTCTCCACCATTGATCCCTATGTCGATCCAATGGCTATCGCTCGTCTCCACCAATTGCAATCGGAATTTTGGTTGTGTCATCCTTTGTGTCCCCTCCGATTGCGATCTCTCGATCCGCATCTCCACCATTGATCTCCGGGTAAATCCAACGGTCATCGCTCCCCTTTCTTGATCGCAATCGGAAATTATAAGTGTGTTCCCTCTGTTTCTTCCCGATTGTGATGTTCCGCTATTGATCCTGACCGTCCATTGGATCTGAAGATCTAACGGTCAAGGATGAATCGCCCTCCGCCACATCGGGTCCCACCGTGTACGATCCCTCCCTCGCATTTCATTGCATTTCCTTCACATTTCTTTGTATTTTTTTCGAATTCCAAAGTTTAAGACTTTACAGTAAAGTCTTATATTTCATAGTTGTTCCACCCAATTTCATATTTCATTCCGTTGCTCAATCTCCACCGTCGATCTTGGTCCCCTGACCATGATCTAATGGTTTACGCTACATTCCACCACCGAAACCCTACTGTTCATAATTTCCACCATTTCATTTCATTTTTCACCATTGTTTCGTGTATAACCACCATTATGCCACCGCGCTACCATTTCTTCCGTCCTACGCTCCATCCGCTCTCATATGCATTGATTTCTTCAGTTTAGTTGTGTGTTCTGCAGGATGCAGGTGTTTAAACGCCACCATGACTCGCAGTTATTAAGCTCATTAAGACATGTTTTAGAGCCTGGTAGAGCATAAAAAGACTTGGGAAGGCACGAAAGCCTGTGTTCATCGAAATAGAGGGCAGATACATCAGCAGAATTTTTTTTCCCAAGAAAGGATGGGTAGCCCATACTGTTTTTATTTTATGTCATGCTCCAGAGGAGATTTCCGCCCTGAACACAATCCCAAGCTACTAGAGCATTTGTTTCTCAAGTATGGCAGACCATTCAGCCATTGATTTACCTGTTGTTTATTCACCAAAGGTACTACAGAGTACAACAAACCAGAATGCATCAGAAACATACCTAGAGTAAATGAAGCCTAACAAAGACCATTTTTTCCTCCAAAGGTGCAAGAGATTAATGCTCAGAGTTTAAAATAGAATGGGCTTCGGCCCTCTCTTTCTTTTCTGAGTTTAATTTTTCATTTAATCCTCTACCTACCTCCTTCGCTCCTCTTCAGTTATAAAAATCATGAGAAAACTATTGTAAAGGTTGTTGATGAGATATCAGAGAACTGCAAGCTATTTCTATGAGATATAGTTCTATGTAAAGTCATAAGACATGCTAAGGAGTATTTTTTCAGACTGAATTTCAAGCTATTGGTAAATGTTGTACTTGATTGGTGTTTCTCTTAATATGACAAGCAAATTTATTTGGATCCTGATCTAAAGCTGCGGTGATGTTTTTCTATCTCTGTGTTTTATTTCATTCCATTCTAGTTCTTCTGGCTTGCATCAGAAATATGGCATAGGATTTTCCCTTGTTAGGCACCCTATGCTTCTGCTCTCCTTGCCTTAATGTTTTCTGCTAAATGCTTTATCTGAGAATTAGTTTCAGTTAATTTAACCAGTGTAGTGGATGTTATTGCCTGTTAGCTGATGTATGAGTTAACGAATTTGCTTCTTAGATGTTCTTGTTAGAGTTTAATTAAATGAATTGGGAACATTGGGAGTTTATAACTCTATCTCTGTCTCACTAGGATTATTTTCAGTTGGTTAAATCTTTCTAATTTCCCTTAGTTTGTTCCTTGCCTTTCTTTGAGAGTTTCCTGAGAGTATGTCCAAGCAGGTCTGGAGTTAAATGACCTCTGACCTGATCTATAGATATAAATTGGTTTACCCTCATTCCTTCACCTTCTTTCCTTATTTTCCCATTTCACCAAATCATTTTAGGATCCAATGCTTTAGATGACTAGCCCAACTGAAAGCATGCATATTGAACAACAAGTAAACCCTTTCGTGACTCCATTTTCCCAATGGTCTTGAATACTATCTGAATTTATCTCTCCTTGCCTAAAATATTATTTGCCTTGCCTTGTCTCATATTGAAACCTTCATTCTTGATTCCCAACAACCAAATCAAAACAAATCAAACAAACAACCCTTGTGCCTATAACTAGCCTAACATCTTAAAATTTGAGCTCAAAGACATATACCTTTGACATATATTAGAAAGATCCCTCTTTGGACCCAGGACGGCTAGATCCTGAGGTCTGAAAGTGGTTTGATATTGTCTCATCTTTTGGTCTTTCCAATCTAGCCAAAACATGGGAACCCCAACATAATGGCGACTCCACTGGGGAACTTTCTGAAATACTCTCCATCCTACTACATCACAAAGCTTTAGGAACACCTAGAGACTATGGTTAGGTTGGTAGTGAAACACTTCCATTTTCACTTCACTTTCTATACCTCTTGTTGTGTTCTACCCCATACTCTTAGACAGAGTCTGGAAAGGGCCAGGTTGGCTCCGGATCTCACACTCTTTCAGAGGTGACATATCTGGTAAATACCCTCCCATTCAATCTCTGGTTAGAGTTTGCTGTGTTTTGGAGATATCCTTGAAAAGGGATATTCCACAAGCACTGTGGTGGACAGTGTACCCCCTAGAAACACCCTAAACCTTTCACCTTGCGACTCCATAGTTCCTAAACGATTTAAAGACTCCACTGGTGATCAGTAGGCCTGCTGATTATCTTGGTTCACATAAGACTCCACTGGGAGACCAACCTCCATAGCAACATCAACCACAGTAGAAGTAACAAGTAGGGTTAAGCTGCTTGGTTAAAAACAACACTCTGGCTTACAGAACCATTCACACAAGAGCTTACCCTAACCTAGACCCACCTGAAATAGTTGACAATCCGGAGAGAATCCTCAAGGGATCTCCTGCACATAAAAGATCAACTATTTCCAGCCATATCTATAGAGCTAACTCCACACCAGAAGACTTTACAACTCTATCATACCCATTTTTTGACCTAGGCCCTCAAAACAGTTTACCAATAACTAGGTCACTCAGTGCCCTAGACCAGCCAGACCTTGAGCTCCCTGGTTCACCACCCCATAGTGGCCAACAAAATAGGGACAAGGAGCCCCCCCATCTACACCTCCGGATATACACTTCATTCAAAACTTGGGGCTCAGTCACCTTAAATCTGCTCATCAGTCTTCTTCTGGTCATAATATCCCCATCATCCGCATACCAGTTGCTCAATTTAACCCTTTACATCATCCAAACATCACTATGGAAGCTTGGTATGCCCCACTAGTTTTACCTCAGCCTCTAGTACCCTTACCCAACGACTATCAATTGAATATCCCACACTTCATTGCCAAAGAGTCTACCACAACACAACATCATGTAGATAGGATGGAAGATTCTTTTGACTACATGGAAATAGATGATGATACAGTCAAAATGAGAATCTTCACCCAAAGCTTAGGAGGTGATGTGAAGAAATGGTTTAAAAGCTTACCTCCGGGTAGCATTAATGACCTCCCTACCTTATACCAGACTTTTATCAACAAGTGGGAAGCTAGGGAAAATCCTCGCCAACTCCTATCAAAATACATGAGCCTTAAAAGAAATGTAGGAGAGAGTGTCCATGATTACACAAGGAGATTTAACAACATTTTCAATGCTCTCCCTCCACATATGAAACCTCCACAAGGTATGGCTCTAGCAAAATATCCCAAAGGTTTTGATGCTAACATGGCCTACCAGCTTAGGGATAAAGAATACAACACATTGGAGGACATGCAGAAAGGAGCAGTGAATATAGAGGCAAATCTGATTGAGAAAAGAGAAAGACTGAGAGCTGAGAAGAGGGTAACATATAAAGATGACAATGTAGCTTCCTCATCAGACCAAAATTATGATAGATTGTCTAAAAATGTGGAAAATTTACAGAAAATGATGGAAAATATGGTTGTCACAGTCAGTAACCAAAATAGAAACCAAAACCAGAACCAAAACTTTGGAAGAAACAACGCCACACCCAACAGACAAAGAGAATCAGATCAACAAGTCATTCCCCCCTTTCAAGAGAACTTTCTTGATGAAGATGAAGGAATCATAGAAGAGTCTGAAGGGAATACAATAAACATGTTTGAAGTGGAAAACTCGATCCATAACTGTTCCACAGAAGAAGATCAGTCTTCTCCTTCATGTTGGGATGAAGAGTGGTTTGAAACTGAGGATCACAGGTTAGGAATTGAAAATGCTATGATGCAGGTCAGAGAAAAATATGGACTTAGAAGCAAAAAGGGCTTAGAAAATTCCAAACCAAAAGCTTCTGAGGTCTCCATCAAGAAAATACCTGAGAAAAATTCTAAAGTGTCTGCTGAAAGTAACAAATCAGCAGCTGAGAATTCTGGGAAGAACAAAGAAAAAGACAACCAAAAGAGTGATAAACAAAACCAACCCACTAGCAGCACTAGAATTGCAGTTAGTGCTTCTCATAAAATAGTCCCTAACCCTATACATAACGAGAATCAGCACACTGATTCAGCCACTAAGGCAGTGGCTAACAAAAAAGAGTTGAACATTCCAAAGAGTCAGTCCACTTTCAATTTGGAAAGTGAGATTGCAAAAATTAATATCTCTGTACCACTCTCTGAGTTGGCTACTCAGGATGTATATAAAGGCCAAATTTTGAAAGCGTTAAACTTAGGCGAGAACAGTGACACTGTGAATCTGAGTGATGATCAGCCTGCCCTTCTGTTTGGTACAAAGATAGAGGTAAAGTTCCAGGAGGGGGTAGTGCCCCCTTTTTATATCAGTCTTAATATACATGATAAGATTCTCCACAATGCAATGCATGATTCTGGGGCATCACACAACCTGATGCCTAAAGTAGTGATGGAAAGATTAGGCCTGGAGATAACCCGTCCCTATAAAGACCTATATTCATTTGACTCTAGCAAAGTAAAGTGTCTTGTCCTGATCAAAGATTTATGTGTGAGCCTTGCCCAGATTCCAGCAAAGTGTATGGTCATGGACGTTGTGGTGGCAGATGTGCCACCCAAGTATGGCATGTTATTATCAAGATCATGGGGGGCCAAGCTATAAGGGACAATGCAGATGGATGGATCTTATGCCACAATCCCAATCTTTGGCCAACTAAGAAGTCTATACAGGGAGGCACAAATGAAATTCCTGGTTAGTAGCCCTGAAAAGCCTAAAAATTCTCCTCTATACTCTGTACATACAGACCTGGATTCCTTTATCCTCTGCAATGATAAATATTTGGGGGAGCCAGAATCTGAAAATGTAGGTGCAGGCAAAGATACACATGATGAAACAGAGCCAATGGACTTAAACATAATGGCTACCCTAGACTCAATGGAGGAAGGCGTAGACATTGCACTAAAGGAACAACGCCAAATGAACTAGAAACATAATGAAATCATCCAACTAGTCACCTCTCTGACTTCCACACCCATAACGAAAAACTAAATAGCCCACAGCCTAGTGCAAACCCTATAATGCAACATAATGGCAAACCCAGCTATAGGGAGAGAAGTGATAACAAAACTGGGAGTGAACCCCTGTGGGAGATGAGCTTCGTGGGTCCTGCACAAGAAGAACTACCGGGGCTGGGGTATGGCTACGTAACATAGAAAGCGACTACGTAGAGAGCCATGCCTGCAATATGCATTTAAAATGTACCAATAATATTGCAGAGTATGAGGCCCTTATCCTTGGTCTAAATCTGTTGAAGAAAATAGGAGCCCATAGAATAGCCGTGCAGGGAGAATCTAAATTGGTTATAAAACAGGTGAACGGTGAATACATAGCCAAACACCCTAGGTTGAGAGCATATAGGAACGATGTTGTGGATATATTGAAAAAATTTGTTGAATACGAATTAGTGTTTGTTCCTAGAAATCAGAACGCCATTGCAAATGGATTGGCTTTCCTGGCTAGTTCCTACCCTAAGAGTCCCAATGACCAGCAGATCATCATTCAGACCAAATTCAGACCCGTAGTGCTGGACAATGAAAAATATTGGCAGGTTTTTGAAGGAGATAAATAGATCAAATATTTCCTGATAGGCAGGAATGAGTTTGAATTTCCTGATTCAGACTCTAAATCTGACTGTAGCTACCTAAGTGAAAAATCCTAAGATGAGGAAGAGACACCCTGTAACATAGAGATAAACGCTTTAAATGAATAAACTGGAAATTCAACCATGGAGCGCGAAAACGCAGACAGTGAAGAAGTAGAGGTGCTGCAGGCTAAAGATAAGAACATACCTCAAGGTCTGGCACCGTTAGAAGATCTTTTTGACTTTGATGATGTAGCTAAAAAGCCTACCATAGAGCATGCAGACTCTAACGTAGAAGAATGCAATATAGGCACAGCGGATAAGCCCAAAATGATTAAATTGGCAAAATCCTTACCCACAGAGATGAAAAAGAAATACATTGACCTTTTCAAAGAATTTATTGACGTATTCACTTGGAGCTACGAAGATTTAAGGGCTTATGACACAAGCATCATACAACACAAAATACCTTTAAAAGAAAATCAGAAACCCTTCAGGCAGAAACTTCGTAGATTAAATCCAAAACAGTTTCCTGCAGTGGAAAAAGAGATTAAAAATATGTATGAGGTAGGCATAATAGTTCCCGTAAGATTCTCTGATTGGGTTTCGAATTTAGTGGCTGTGAGAAAGAAAATAGGTGAGATCAGATTATGTATAAACTTCAGAAATATTAATAGAGCCTCACTCAAAGACAACTACCGTATGCCAAAAATGGAACACATTCTTCAGAAATTAGTAGGCTCCAAGAGAATCTCCCTGTTAGATGGTTTCTCAGGTTACAACCAAGTACTAGTTCTCCCAGAAGATCAACTCAACACAGCCTTTACCACTCCTTGGGGCACCTTTATGTATGTAAAAATGCATTTTGGACTGATGAACGCTGGTGCAACCTTCCGGAGAGCAATGGATATAGCTTTTTCAGATGATATAGGGCATTTCATTGTTATTTACTTGGATGACATAAAAATCTATTGTAAGACGGAAGAAGAACATCTAAAACATCTGAGGAAAGTGTTTGGAAAATGTAGAAGGTTTGGTCTGTCATTAAATCCCCAAAAGACTGTATTTGGGCTGCAAGAAGGAAAGCTTCTTGGCCACATTATATCTAAAAAGGGAATCAGGATAGACCCACAAAGAGTTGATGCAATACTATAGATCACACACCCGAGAAACATCAAAGAATTACAGTCCTTCATTGTGAAAATCAACTTCCTTAGGAGATTTATCCCCAACCTAGTTGAACACCTTAGGAATATGACTAACATGATGAAGAAAGGTGAAGGAGTTAAATGGAATTTTGGAGTTAAACAATCTTTTGAAACAGTAAAACTTGCACTCACCCAAGCTCCTGTTCTGATCAGCCCAGATTTCTCAAAGGATTTTCTAATTTTTTCATTTGCTTCTGAGCATACAGTGGCTGCAGTCTTACTGCAGAAAAATCCAGAGGGTATGGAACAACCAATAGCCTTTTTCAGAAAAGCACTGAGGGATGCACCATTGAAATACAACATAATGGAAAAACAAGCCTACGCTCTTGTGAAGGCTTTAAAATACTTCAGGGTGTACATATTGCATTCCCACACCATAGCTTATGTGCCTAACATAATTGTCAAGGATATCCTATCCCAAGACCTAGATGGGAAGAGGGGCAAGTGGATTGCTGTGATTTTAGAATACGACCTTGAGATTAAACCCACCAAACTGATCAAGGGTTAGGGCTTAGCTAATTTAATGGTTGAATCAAATCTGCAAGCCCTTGACATTAACATGGTAGTTGCCTTCGACGAGCAAGAAGGATTTTCTGACCCCACTGTTGAGGAGAAGTTTCAGAACTCCCCTTGGTACTCCGATATCCTTTATGTTCTCACCAACCTCAATGCTCCACATGAACTGTCAAAGACCAAGGCTAGATTCATAAAACTAAAAGCCAGAAACTGTTGCATTTTGAATGAGAACTTATACTGGAAAAATCCAAATGGCCTATTGCTTAAATGTTTGCCTGAAACAGAGGCAGAAAGGATTAAACAAGAGTTCCACGCAGCGGAGTGTGGAGGCCACCTGAGCTGGAAAGCCTCTGCCAACAAGATACTCAGGGTTGGCTATTATTGGCCCACACTCTTCAATGACATCCATAAGATGGTAATTGCCTGCCACAAATGCCAGATTTTTGAAGGCAAGAGAAAACTCCTTCCCCTCCTCTTACAACCCATCACGGTTGAAGGTCCTTTTATGCAATGGGGCCTATATTTTATTGGGGAAATCCACCCTGCTTCTTCTGCACAACACAAATGGATCTTAACAGCCACAAACTATTTCACTAAGTGGGTAGAGGCCATACCTACTAGGAATGCCATAGATTCAGTCATCATTAGGTTCCTAGAAGGTCATATCCTCTCTCGGTTTGGTTGCCCAAAGAAAATAATCACCGATAATGCTGTTTCTTTTGGATCCAAGAAAATGGTTGATTTTTTTCACAGGTATCAAATAGCGCTTGATCATTCAATTGCCTATTACCCACAAGGTAATGACCTAGCTGAATCATCAAACAAGAGCCTCGTGGCCATCATCAAAAAGCTGTTAAAGGAGAACAAAAAGTCATGGCATAACAAGTTGGTGCACGCCTTGTGGGCTGATAGGCTTACAAAAAAGAAATCCATTGGCATGTCACCATTTCAGCTTGTCTATGGTACAGAAGCAGTATTTCCTACCAGCCTTGGGATACCAGTAATCAAGCTGGTCCAAGAGATTCAAACAGAAGAAGACAATATGGTGAGAAGGATAAACCAGACAATTCATCTTTAGCAAACAAGAGAAGAGGTATATAATAGAGCTATCAAAGTTTAGGAAAACATAAAGAGGTTGTTTGACAAGAGAACCAAACCTGTTGATTTCAAAATTGGGGATAAAGTTCTGAAGTGGGACTCAAGGAGAGAGGACAAAGGAAAACACAGCAAATTTGACAGCCTGTGGCAAGGTCCATACATCATCCAGGCCACTGTGGGTCCAAATTCCTTCTTCCTACAGGAATTAGATGGTACAGAGCTATTTGGGGGTCCTGTCAATGGCAGGATGCTCAAACACGACTTCTGCTAATTTTCAATTTCCAGTTTTCATTTCCATTGTACATACCATTGCAGTTTTTGTTTTCAAGGAAAAGATAAAATGTTCCAAAAAATAGAGAGAAAAGGAGAGGTTCAGACATGCTCAAAACATGAACCTCTTATGTGCAAAATATTGACTCTAATATGCTCAAAACCTGAGCCAAAGAGAGTAAAACAGTTGGTCCTAACATGCTCAAAATCTAGACCAACAAAGAACGAAGAAGGATCAGCTCTAACATGCCCAAAACCAGAGCTGAAATGAAGAAAGAAGTGACTCTAACATGCTCAAAACTTGAGTGACAAAGAGAAGAAGGATACTCCAAGATTTCAGATTTCAAGCCTTCGAAGTTTTGTTTCATTTTTCTGCAGATTTCTGTCCATGTGCAACTTTCTTTATGCCTTAGATCTATAGCGAACTAGACTATTTAATCCCTGCTTGATTGTTTTTAAATTTCTTGTTGTAGAATGTAGAGAAGAAATCTACTGGACAGTCTAATCCCAGCAGATATTAGATTAGGTAGAGAAACAAATGAGATCAACAGTTTAATTTGGTCTCATGGAGTAATAAGGGTAGATTTAGAATAGGTTTATTTGTTGTTATAAAAATAAATGATGTAAAGGGTCTGCTAATTCAAATGCACCCTAGAAGAAAAAATGCTAGGACTGTAGGATGGGTAGGTATATTGTTGGGAATGTTTTGTTGATCTATCATGTTTGTGGCAGTTGAAAATCAAAGAAGAAATGTGGCTTAAGCAGCAGGCATCTAGCCTACACCAAAGATCATTTTCTGAATTCTTGACTCCTTCAAGAAGAAGCCATGCCCATGTGGAGCCACTATTAGCCCATTATGAGTTCCTTGACAAGCAAGCAAGGGGCTAGAATGTTTTATGAGCCTTCAAGGAATGCATTTCCCTTGAAAACACATCATCCTTGAAGACTTTTTATGTTCCCTGCCTTCGACTGTCTCCCTTTGCTGCTATGGTATCAGTGAAGCCTAGCTGAATGACAAATTTTGATCAGAAAGGCCTTGTTTCACCCCTTGTATCCCTGTAGAATTCCGCCATTTTATCCTCTTTCCCCTTTTTCAAGTCCCTTTTGTTCCCCCTAATTTCCCCATCAACCTCCTAAATTTCCCCAAAATCCCCATGAAATCCCACCCTTGCCTTTTGTTTTCCCATTTTCCCCCTTTACCCCCCTATCGTTACCCTCCTTAGGCTTTGAAATGCATTAAAATGGGTTAAAAACCCACTTTTCAACCTTACAATAGGCCTGAGCCCCTTTCTCACAAGCCCCTTGAACCACTTCCCCCATGTGCCCGAGTGCCAGGACCAAGCACTTAAGTCCTGAGCGCTAATCGCAATCGAAAGATAGTTGGAGGGGTGAATTCCTTCATAAAATTAAAAATTTCCAATCCGATTGGCTTATCATGTTAAGTCCTCCGCTCTGTTTTCCACCATTGATCCGCCATATAGATTGGATGGCCCGCACAAAGTCGTAAACTTTCAATCGCAACACTTATGTTTTCCCTTCCGATCGTTCCATTGCAAATGCTTGCGATGCAATTGATCGCAGCTCCGACCTCCAATCCTCCGATCGCATTTTCCTTCTGATTACTCTCCCTCCCGATTGATCGCAGCTTCCTTCCACCGATCGATTGCAGGTTTTCCCTTCCGATCCCCGATCACGTCATCTCCCGATATCATCCCAGTCGTTGATCCCCTTGTCTAATCCAACGACTATCGCTTGCCCCTGCTCAACGCAATCAGAATTTTGTTAGTGCAGCTCCTTTGTATCCCTGCCAATTGCGATCCCCTAATCCACTTCTCCACTGTTGATCTTCCCTCCAGATCGAACAGTCCTGAGCTAACTGCTTCCTCTGCCCAATCGCAATCAGAAGTTTCAATATGTGTCACCCCTGTGCCCCCTACGATTGCGATTGCCTGACTCAATCAGAGTCGTTCATCCATATTTGAAATCAATGGCCCAGATCATCTCGCTTCGCTCCCGTCACTCTTCCCCTTCTTCCCTCTGAGAATTTCTCCACCATTTATCCCTGTGTCGATGCAATGGCTATCGCTCGTCTCCGCCAATCGCAATCAGAAGTTTGGTTGTGTCATCCTTTGTGTCCCCTCCAATTGCGATCTCCCGATCCGCATCTCCACCGTTGATCCTCGGGTAAATCCAATGGTCATCGCTTCCCTTCCTTGATCGCAATCAAAAAGTTATGAAGTGTGTTCCCCTTGCTCCTTCTGATTGCGATGCTCCGAGTTGATCCTAACCGTCCATTGGGTCTAAGATCTAACGGTCAAGAATGAATCGCCCTCCACCTCTGTCGGGTCCCACCTCGTACGCCCATTTCCACGCATCTTTGTAACATTTTTGCCCATTTCCTTTGTATTTTCATTTTAAACCAAAGTTTCATGTTTCCATCAAAGGTCTCGTGTTTTATATATGTCCCAGTCTATTTCATAAGGTCGTCCCTCCAATCGATCTCCGCCATTGATCTTGGTTCCCGAACCATGATCTGACGGTTTACGCTGCATTCTACCACCGAAACCCTATTGTTCATAATTTCCACCATTTCATTGCATTTTTCACCATTGTTTCGTGTTAAACCACTATTACTGCCACCGCGCTATCACTCTGCCCGGCCTCTGTAACCATCCACCTCCTCTGTGCATGGTTTTCTTCACACAGTTGTGGGTTTTTACAGGGTGCAGAAGTTGAAACGCTGCCGTGATTGCACAGTATTGATACATCGGCAAGTTTTCACTGACAGAGGTATAAATGAAGTGGCAGAGAGTTCTAGGCACGAAAACGAAGATCTATAAGCCTTAAACCAATTTTTTCAAGGCAAGCTACCAAGGTCAAAGACATCATAGACCACTAGAGGATACAGATATGCAGAAGTTATTATATAGCAGGTTTTTCTACATCAGCAGAATGTTTTTCCCAGGAAAGGACGGGTTGCCCATACCGCTTTTATTTTACGCCGTGTCCCTGAAGAAAATTCCACCCTGAGTACAGTCCCAGGATATCAAAGCATTTTTTCAGAAGTATGGCAGACCATTCAGTCGTTTATTCACCATTTTGTTTATTCACCTGAGGTACTACAAAGTACAACAAACCAGAATGCATCAGAAAACATACCTAGAGTAAATGAAGCCTGAAAAAGACCATTTTTTCCTGCAAAGGTGCCAAAGATTAATGCTCAGAGTTTAAAATAGAATGGGCTTCTACCCTCTCTTTATTTTCTGAGTTTAATGTTTCATTTAATCTTCTACCTACCTCCTTCGCTTCTCTTCAGTTATAAAAATCATGAGAAAACTATTGTAAAGGTTGTTTATGAGATATCAGAGAATTGCAAGCTGTTTCTGTGAGATATAGTTTTGTGTAAAGTTGTAAGATAGGCAGAAGAAAGGTGTATTCAGGTTGAATGTTCAAGCTGTGGGAAATGTTGTACTTGATTGGTGTTGTTTTTAATATGACAAGCACATTTCTTTGGATCCTGATCTAAAGCAGCTGGTGATGTTTTTCTATCTCTGTGTTTTATTCCATTCCATTTCAGTTCTTTTAGCTTGCAACATAAATCTGGCATAGGATTTTCCCTTGTTAGGCACCCTATGTTTCTGCTCTCCTTGCCTTAATGTTTTCTACTAAATGTGTTATCTAAGGATTGATTTCAATTAATCTAACCAGTGTAGTGGTCTGATATATTGCTAGCTAATGTATGGATTAATGGAGTCTGTTTTTAGATGTTCTTGTTTAGATTTAATTAAATGAGTTGAGAACACTGGGGGGTTTAGAAATTTGTCTCTGCCTCACTAGGATCTTTCCGTTTCAATTAAACTTTCCAAGTTCCCTCAATTTGCCTCTGATTATGTCCAAGTAGGTCTGGAGTTAAATGACCTTTGACCTGATCTATAGACAGATTGGATGGTTTTCCTCTTTTCACTTTCAATCCTTAATGTCCCATGCCACACAATCATTTTAGGATCCAATGCTTTATATGACTAACCCAACTGAAATCTTGCACATTGAAAAACAAGTAAACCCTTTCCTGACTCCATTTTCCCAATGGTCTTGAATACTATCTGAATTTATCTCTCTTTGCCTAAAATCTTCTTTGTCTTGCCTTGTCTTACATTGAAACCTTCATTCTTGATTCCCAACAACCAAACCAAACCAAATCAAACAAACAAACCTTGTGCCTATAACTAGCCTAACATCTTAACACTGAGCTTTAAAGTCATATACCTTTGACATATCATAGAGAGATCCCTCTCTGGACCTAGGAGGGCTAGATCCTGAGGTCTGAAAGTGCTTTTATGTTGTCTCATCTTTTGGTCTTGCCAATCTGGCCAAAACATGTGAACCCCAACAGGAACTCCTAGACATCATGTTTTGAGCTATTGGGAACTTCGAACTAATATTGCAGAGCATAGGCAAAGGACAAGATCGACACAAGACCTCTTTGGTTCAACTAGGACAATCAAACATTCAGAGAAAGGTTTCAGTAATGGGTTTTTGGTTAGCTAGGAGTAAACAAGGCATACCGTGAATCATACTAATTAGCATACATAATAACCATTAATGAAATTGAAAAACAAGTTCTTAGGGTATCAAAGAGCATTTAAGAATTCTTTTGACATAACTAAGAAAGAAGACAAACATAGAAGTTGTAATGAATCTAGAAACTTGAGGTGCCTCCATGGGCATGTCTCAAATATATTCTTTGCTGTCCTACAAAAAGTGATAAATATGAAAACATGTATGATAACTAAGGAAACATAACAGAGAAGGAACACTATATCATTTACCAAGTCAAGGAATCCTACAATAGTCCTCTTCCACCATCCAAAACACACAAGAAATTATCCACTTCATGAGACAAAGTATTTCTTCCAAGCTTGTATAACCATGTATTTCTCTATAACATCAAGTTCAGCCTGTGATTACAATGAATCCCCTTGAAATATATAGG